>PVKM010020001.1:0-23699 GCA_004027735.1 Carollia perspicillata | reverse complement strand
AGGAACTGGGGCAAAGTAGCAGCGGGTAGCCCCAGTGAGGCAGCGGATTGTGGAGGGGCACAGCGTGCAAGGCGGCTGGGGGACCGGTGCTCTCACATTCACACTCAGATAAACCAGGCAAAACTGGGTAGCTGGACAGACCGCACAACCCAGGGTCCCAGCGCAGGGAAATAAAGCCTCAAACCTCTGACTGAAAACAACTGTGGGGGTTGAGGTGCCAGGAGAGACTTCCAGCCTCACAGGAGAGTTCATCGGAGAGACCCACAGGGTCCTAGAGCCTACACAAGCCCACCCACACAGGAATCAGCACCAAAGGGCCCAATGTGCTTCTGGGAAAGGGGGGAAGTGACTGAAAACCAGCAGAGAGTGGAGCAAGCGCCATTGTTCCCTCTCGGACCCCTCCCCCCAACACAGTTAACAACACTGTGACGTGGGTTACCCCAGCTGGGTGGATATCTAAGGCTCTGCCCTTCCCTACATAACAGGTGTGTCAAGACAAAAAAAAATGGCTCAAGAGAAAGAACAGATCAAAGCTCCAGAAAAATTACAGCTAAGTAACGAAGAGGTAGCCAACCTATCAGATGCACAGTTCAAAACACTGGTGATCAGGATGCTCACAGAATTGGTTGAATCTGGTTGCAAATTAGATGAAAAAAAAATGAAGGCTACCCTAAGTGAAATAAAGGAAAGTGTACAGGGAACCAATGGTGATGGGAAGGAAACTGGGACTCAGATCAATGGAGTGGACCAGAAGGAAGAAAGAAACATCCAAGTAGAAAAAGAATGAAGAAATGAGAATTCAAAAAAAAATTAGGAGAGGCTTAGAAACTTCCAGGACATCTTTAAATGTTCCAACATCCGAATTATAGGGGTACCAGAAGGGGAAGAGGAAGAGCAACAGTGGAAAAGTTATTTGAACAAATAATAAAGGAGAACTTCCCCAATCTGGCAAAGAAAATAGACTTCCAGGAAGTCCAGGAAGCTCAGAGTCCCAAAGAAGGTGGACTCAAGGAGGAACACACCAAGGCATATCATAATTACATTACCCAAGATGAAAGATAAGGAGAGAATCTTAAAAGCAACAAGAGATAAGGAGCCAGTTACCTACAAAGGAATTCCCATCAGACTGTCAGCTGACTTCTCAAAAGAGACCTTACAGGCAAGAAGGGGCTGGAAAGAAGTATTCCAAGTCATGAAAGGCAAAGACCTACATCCAAGATTGTTCTATCCAGCAAAGCTTTTGTTTAGAATGGAAGGGCAGATAAAGTGCTTCTCAGATAAGGTCAAGTTAAAGAAGTTCATCATCACTAAGCCTTTATTATATGAAATGTTAAAGGGATTTAACTAAGAAAAAGAGATAAAAAATATGAACAGTAAAATGACAGCAAACTCACAATTATTAACAACCATACCTAAAACAAAAACAAAAACAAACTAAGCAAAGAACTAGAACAGGAACAGACCACAGAACTGGAGATCACATGGAGGGTTAGCAGCAGGGGAGTGGGAGGAGGAGAGAGGGGGAAAAGGTATAGAGGATAAGTAGCATAGATGGTAGGTAGAAAATAGACAGGGGGAGGGTAAGAATAGTATGGGAAATGTAGAAGCCAAAGAACTTACATGTATGACACATGGACATGAACTAAAGGGGGGATGTGGGTGGGAGGGAGTGTGCAGGGTGGAGGAGAGTGAGGGGGGAAAATGGGACAACTGTAATAGCATAATTAATAAAACATATTTTTTTTTAAAAAGACAAAAAAAAATTTGTTTCACCTCCCAACAAATAAAAAGTCCAAGACCAGACAGCCTCACTGGTGAATCCTACCAAACAACTGAAGAAGAATTAATACCACTCCTTCTCAAACTCTTCCAAAAACACAGAAGGAGAAGGAACCCTTCTGAACTGATTTTATGAGGCTAGCATCACCTTAATACCAAAATCAAACAAGAATACAACAAAAAGGCAAATTTCACTAAGGAACACAGATGCAAAAATTCTCCACAAAATATTAGCAAACCCAATTTAACAAGACATTAAAAGGATCATATTCAATCATGTGAGCTTTAACTCAGGGATGCAAAGATGCAAATCAAAATGAAGAATAAAAATCATGTGATCATCTTAATAGATGCAGGAAAAATTTATTATCCATTATGACAAGAACTCAGCAAAGCATGTGTAGAGGAAATGAACCTCAACACAGTAAATGCCAAATATGACAAGCCCACAGCTAACATCACACTCTCTGGCAAAAAGCTGAAAGTTTTTTCTTCTAAGGTCAGGAACAAGATAAGGATGCTCACTGTCACCACTGTTATTCAACACAGTATTGAACATCCTAGTCACAGCAATTACGCAAAGAAAGGACATAAAAGGCACTCAAATCAGAAAGGAGGAAGTAAAACTGTCACTATTTGCAGATGATATGATATTATATATAGACAGTCCTAGAGAAGCCACCCAAAACTGTTAAAACAATTAACAAATTCAGTAAAGTTGCAGGATACAAAACCAACAGACGAAAAAGTCTGTTGCATTTCTTATACACTATTAACAAACTATCAGAAAGAAAAAAATTTTAAATCCCACTTACGATCCCATCAGAAAGAACCAAATACTTAGGAATAAATTTAACCAAGAAAATGAAAGATCTGTACACTAAAAACTGTTAGATGTTAATGAAAGAAATTGAAGAAGACTCAAATAAATGAAAATATATTCCATGCTCATTAACTGGAAGAATTAATATTGTGGAAATGCGTATACTATCCAAAGCAATCTACAGATTTAATACAATCCCTATCAAATTTCCAATGGCATTTTTCATAGAAACAAAACAAATAATCCTAAAGTTTGTATGGAACCACAGAAGACCCCAGATAGCTGAAGCATTCTTAGAAAGAAGAACAAAGCTAGAGGCATCAAGCTTCCTGATTTTGAACTATATTATGAAGTTACAGTAATAAAAAATTTATGGTATTAGCATAAAACAGACACATAGACCAGTGCAACAGAACAGACAGCCCCAAAATAAATGCATACATACACGGTCAATTAATTTATGACAGTAGAGTCAAGCATGTACAATGGGCAAAGAACAGTGTCTTTGATAAATGGTGGTGGGAAAACTGGAAAGCCACATGCAGAAAAATTAAACTAGACCAGTATCTTACACCATACACAAAAATTAACTCAAAATGGATTAAAGACTGGAATGTAAGACCTGAAATCATAAAACTCCTAGAAGAAAACAGGTGGTAGCCTCCTTGACATTGATCTTGGCAATAACTTTTTAAAATTTGATACCAAAGGCAGCAAAAGCAAAAATAAACAAATGGGACTACATCAAATAAAAACGCTTTTGCACAACAAAGGAAACCATCAATAAAGTGAAAAGGCAAACTACCTAATAGGAAAAAAATATTTGCAAATCATGTATCTGATAAGGGGTTTATAAAATATATAAAGAACTCACAAAACTAAATAACAACCAAAAAATTTTTAAATAGGCTGAGGATCTGAATAGAAATTTTTCCAAAGACATACAGATGGCCAACAGACATATGAAAAGATGCTCAACAGCACTAATTAGCCGGGAAACACGAATCAAAAGCATGATGAGCTATCACCTCACACCTATCAGAATGGCTGCTATCAAAAAGACGAGAAATAACATGTTGTGCACTGTTGGTGGGAACATAAATTGGGACAACCACTATAGAAAACAGTTCGAAGTTTCCTCAAAATATCAAATATAAAACTACCACATGATCCAGTAATTTCACTTCTGGGTATTTATTCAAAGAAAATAAAAACACTAACTCAAAAAGATATTTGTACCTCTATGTTCACTCTATGTTATTTATAACAGCCAAGACATGGAAGTAGCATAGTTGTCCATGGACGGATGAAAAACAGAGTCCTGTATCTGGGCTCTATTAAAAAATAAAAAAAAAATACAAGCTCATACACACAGAGAAACGATTGGCACTTGCCAGAGGTAGAGGGTGAGGGGTGGGCAATGTGGGTGAAATTGTTAAAAGGTACAAATTTCCAGTCATAAAATAAGTAAGTCATAGGGATGTAATTAATGTAGAGCACGGCCATTATATTTAAAGATACTGTACTGCATGTTTGAAAGTTGCTAAGTGAACAGATCTTAAAAGTCCTCATCACAAAAAAAAAACAAAACTTGTAACTATTTGTGGTGATTGATGTTAACTAGACATTGTGGTAATCGTTTTGCAATGTATGCAAATATGAATCAGTATGCTTTACAGCTGAAACTAATATAATGTTCTATGTTAATTATACCTCCATTTAAAAGAACATGGAATAAGTTAAATGGTGCTGTGAACTGGACGAAAACAAAGAGACAGAGAACAGACTGAGCAGTGTGGGAGGGTCTCAGGAGGAGGGTCTGAAGCCCATGTGGAGCGAGATGAAGAGAAAACAGAAGGAAAGAGGGGTCAAAATGGTGAGTATCTGTATAAATTCCACTGTGAATGGGAAAGAAATGGGGCAATGGCTGAAGGAGAACATGGGTCAAGAAAAGCTTTTTCAATGTCATGTTGGAGTTACAAGACCATGTTTGTCTACTGACAGGGAAAATATCCTTGTCTTCATCGAGTGAGCGAAACTGGATTCAAATGCAGCCTGCCTCTTCTTGGCTTCCCTCTTCCTGCTCCACACGTCCCCAGAGGGAGGGGGAGGGTACATTCCACTGTCTTTGATATAGATAAGGACTGGTGGACTATGTCGTTTATCAATGAGAACAGAATCCCACTGTTCTCTGATTATCCATAGGCACCCTGTGGTCACTGATTTCAACAATTCTATATTTAACACCCTGTGAAAAAAGAGTTAACCCTTTATATATGTATGAAAGCTCCTGAATGATAAGATTATTTTCTCCAGGGGATATATGGTCAATCAGTCCTTTCAATGATGAGTTATATGGGCCTTTCCTAAAATCCCGAGAGGAGCTACATAGTTTAGTAACAAGAATATAGGCTTTGCTACCACTCAGACCTAATTCCAGGTCAGTTCTACCTCTTCCTAATGCTGTACCTATTTTAAAAATGATAAATTCTAAATCACTAGCCAAATATCTGTGTGTCTTCTAGACTTCAATCTGGCTTTCCATTATTATACTCAATGATTGCTCTGCACCTATATCTCTAGGTTATATATACTGTAACCATTTTAAAATCTACCTCGTCACTGGAAAACTGTGTGGGCAGGGGACCAGAGACCTCCACTCAAGATTGCGGAGGTGAATGTAGTCCATACCTCCGAGGGTGTCCGGCCACCAGGGATCAGTCAATTGCATAAGCAGGTGTCCGTGCAAAGTCCAAGAGGTTCATAGTGAACGACTCTATTTTATCTGTGGCTAGGAGGGTGGACTCAGTGTTAGCAGCACCAGACAAGCACGCAGCAAAGCATTTCCCAAGAGAGTGCCAGAAAGATAAGTCAGAGAAATGCACCTGTTAGAAAGATTATCCTTTTCCTGGGACTTCCTACTGATTTTCCAACAACTGGTCATATTTGTCCACATGAGTCACTCTTTTCCCCTCTGCCTTACTTATCAGAGCTAATAATACTCAGAACAAAGACAAAAGTTATATTTCCCCATGAAACCTATTAAAAGACAGGGTCACCCTCCACATCAATTTCCCACCTGAAGTCACAGGAGAAGCTCTGAGAGTGATAACTTCGGGTGCCTAGAAATTACGTTGACAGTCATTCATTCAAAGATTAGATTATCCATCATTCTCATTTTGGTGTCTGGAAGTTGCCTGAAAATGAAGCAACAGGGAGAACGTATGTTTCCTAGTGGTTTGCATATATTTGGCATCCTATCCCGACAGGCAAAACCATCATAGTATCAAACTAATAGTACACTTAAGAGTGAAAAGGAGAAAACAGTGCCTCTCTTACAAGTGAAAAATAAGTAGTCCACGTAAGCTTTTGAGTATTCACCTAGTTGTATACCCTGTCCCAGGAAATGGAGCTCCTGTACTCCTACACTAAGAAATGTTCCTTCTGTGGCCTCTTTAACATTCAAAACGTGCAGACAAGCCTTTGTTACCATCAGCAACTCATCCACATTGCCCTCCACACACACACAGGCCAGTATGAGAAACTCAATCTTCCCGCTTCTAAAACATGAAAGGCCGCCTCAGCCCTGTGGTGCCAAGCAGTCTAGGTATCCCAAGAAAGGGCTTGGATCACACTCCACCCAGCCCCTCCCCCCCGGGGAAGGGCCTGCCGACAGCTGCAATGGAAACCGCTACCAATGGTGAATACTTACGGGTGAATTATTATTATTTTAACTGGTCTTCCAGGTTGTAAAATACCTTCCAGGTCTCCAACCACAGTGAACACCGATTCTGCAGGAAACAGCAAAATTGCCCAGAGAGGAGTTAATAGCATGAAATACGCAAGATGGTCAGACTGAGCAGAAAACCAGCATGTCCTATGGATCTCCAGCCTCTCTGACTCCTAGCAGTTCATTTTCACCAGGCCAACAAATACTCTCTGGCTCCCTTAGGAGAACTGAAGTGCCCAGAATAATCACAGAAGACAGGGATTTGGGGTTCTTCCCATTTTCATCAGAGGAATGTGTGGGGACCCTTTAACAGATGAATGTAAGAGTGTGTGTATAAGAGAGAGAAATCATAATATTTTAAACTGGATCCCTTGTAAAACGTGAAATATGCAGAAGGAAACATCAGACTTCCTGGTATTGAGGGCAGGGTTTCTTGGTGTGTTCTCTAGCCATCTGCATCAAATTCAGCTGGAGCATTCGTTTAAAATGCAGATTCCCGGGCGCCCTGCCTCGCAGATTCTGATTTAGGGAACTGAGGTGGCTTCTAGGAGCCTGCATCTTCCAGGTACTCCCCTCGTGATATGTAGGTATGCTAGAGTTTGAGAATCACTAACAGGGTATGGGAAGAACTATTATAGGGTTGAGCCTCCTGGAATAAAACAAGTATTTCCTTCATCCCTGTTTTCAAATGGGCTAAGATTACTGTATAGCACACATGAAGGACACAAAATAAAGGTGAGATTATTCTAACATGAGGCCAGGACAACTGACCAATCCACGTGAAAACATAAAAACTCAGTTACTGCCTCATATCATACACAAAATTAATTCTTCTGAGTACAAATTCTAAATGTGAAAACTCAGCTCTCCTTTACTTTTAAAAGGAAAAATTTTATTTTTACTTCATGATAGGGTAAGATGTTTTGAACTAGCTACATAAAGCACAGACTATAAAGGAATGACATCAATTTGGCTACATCAAATTTTGAAAATCCTTTACGTAAAAGACTCAAAATATAAAAGACATACAACCAACGGGGGGAAGATATTGGGAACACTCAGATCTGATAGAAGATTATTATCCATATTTAATAAAGAACTCCTGCAAATCAGTAGGAAGTAGATAACCTAATATAGAAATGGACAAAGGATATAGACATGCAATTCACTGGAAAGAACACCAAATTGCCCAATAAACAAATGAAAAGATGCTCAATATCACCAATAATCCAGCAAATGTAAACATTTAGAAAATTAGATATTATTTTAATACACATCAGATTGGAAATATATTTAAAATCTGATATTGTTTTGGAGACTGTTAAGAAATGATAGCTCTTATACATAGCTAATCATATTAGAAATTCATTTAATCAGTTTGGAGAGCAATTTCTTAATCTCTAGTTAATTCTAAAATGCACATTATGATCCATCAATTCTATTTCTAGGTATTTAACAAAGCAAACACCGTATGTGTGTACAAGGAAATGTGTATAAGGATGTCCATTCTGGCATTGTTTATGATTACATGTAGAAATTGGAAGATATTTCCCCTAAAGGCCAAAATATCCATCAATAAGGTAGTGGATAAACAAACTGTGCTATATTCATATAGTTCTATATGAATATAGATTCCTATATATTCCTATATTTGTATAGGATTATGAGCAACAGTTAAAATGAAGTTGTTCTTTTGAATTAACAGAGGTAAATCTACAAAACATAATGACAAAGTAAAATCATGTTTCTGAAGGCTATGTAAACAATAATACCACTTAAGTACATTATTAAACACAAACAGTATACACTAATACGTGAGTGATGAACTGTAATGAATGGTATAGAGCATGTGTGTGAATGGTGCACATCAACATTCAGTTAATAGTTTCTTTTGGGCACAGAGGGGGAGCACTTTAGCTGTAATGTTTCATGTCTTAAAAAAATGATGATCTGAAGTGAGTATGACAAAATGTCAACACAAATTAACCTCAGTGGTAAATCAATGGATGTCTTTATATTCTTTGTGTAGCCTGAAACATTCCATAATTACAAGAAATAATAAAAACACAACCCCAGTCAGCCACAACGGTGTTAGTCAGTGAGGGTTAGACTGGCACCTGTGCTCCCTTGCAGCCCTGTGGTCCGTGGAAGGGAGACCACAGGGCTGTAAAAGACTGGGCCTATGTCACCCGTCCTTTCATGGAATCATGGTGGGGAACAGGAATAAAAAGATTTTTTATAAGGGCTAACTCCTATAGGTTTAGGTTAAAGCAAAGCAAAAGAAGTGGAATTTGTCATGGACAGGGAAAGCTTGATAGTGATGACCACACATGTGAAATGCAGAAGATAATGTTGTTATACTTTTACTTACTAAATAAATCTGTCACGAATGTTTACTTTCATCACAGGAAAAACCAAAAAAATAAAAAGAGACAGGGACACCTCATTAATGTGTAACCTGGGAAACTAAGAAATCCTTTGTGATATCCTGAAAAAATACATTTGGTTGGGTCATAGACTGTCAGTGGTTAGTCTCCGAAAAAATCATATTCTGAACGTCTGACTAAGATGGAGGCATAGGTAGACACACTGTGCTTCCTCCCACAACCAAAAGAAAAACAACGACAACTTAAAAAACAAAAACCAATCAGAACTACCAAAAAACCGAACTGTATGGAAGTCTGACAACCAAGCAGTTAAAGAAGAAACATTCACCCAGACTGGTAGGAGGGGTGGAGATGGGCAGCTGGGCAGAGAGGACTTGCAGCAAGGTGGAGGCTGGTGGAACAGGCAGCACCACATGTGTGTGTGGATAAACCAGGAGGAACAAGTGGGGAGTGAGACAGACCAGGCAACCCAGGGTTCCAGTGCGAGAAATAAAGCCTCAACACCTCTGACTGGAAAAACCTGTGGGGGTTGAGGCAGCAGTGGGAGAAACTCCCAGCCTCACGGGAGAGTTCATTGGAGAGACTCACAGGGTCCTAGAATCTACATAAGCCAACCCACCTGGGAATCAGCACCGGAAGGGCCCAGTTTGCTTGAAGGGGAAGTGACTGAAAACCGGCAGAGAGCAGAGCAAGCACCATTGTTCCCTCTCAGACTCCTTCCCCACATACAGTGTCATAACACAGTGATGTGGGTTGCAGGGCCTGGTGAACACCCAAGGCTCCGCCCCTTACTACATAACAGGTGCGCCAAGACAAAAAAAAAAGGCCCATATGAAAGAATAGTTCAAAGCCCCAGAAAAAATACAACTAAGCAATGAAGAGATAGCCAACCTATCAGATGCACAGTTCAGAACACTGGTAATCAGGATGCTCACAGAAATGGTTGAGTATGGTCACAAAACAGAGGAAAGAGTTAAGGTTATAAAAAGTGAATTAAAAGAAAATGCACAGAGAATCAACAGTGACAGAAAGGAAACTGGGACTCAAATCAATGGTTTAGACCAGAAGGAAGAAATAAGCATTCAACCAAAACAGAATGAAGAAACAAGAATTAAAAAAAATGAGGAGAGGCTTAGAAACCTCTTCCAGGAAATAGACTTCCAGGAAGTCCAGGAAGCTCAGAGATTCCCAAAGAAGTTGGACCCAAGGAAGCACACACCAAGGCACATCATAAATACTTTATCCAAGACTAAAGATAAGGAGTGAATCTTCAAAGCAGCGAGACAAAAGGAGACAGTTGCCTACAAAGGAGTTCCTATCAGACTGTCAGCTGATTTCTCAAAAGAGACCTTACAGGCAAGAAGGGGCTGGAAAGAAGTATTCCAAGTTATGAAAGGCAAGGACCTACATCTAAGATTGCTCTATCCAGCAAAGCTTTCATTTAGAATGGAAGGACAGATAAAGTGCTTCTCAGATAAGGTCAAGTTCAAGGAGTTCATCATCACCAAGCCCTTATTATATGAAATGTTAAAGCGACTTATCTAAGGAAAAGAAGGTAAAAAACTATGACCAGTAAAATGACAACAAATTCACAACTATCAACAACTGAACCTAAAAGTAAATAACAAACTAAGCAAACAACTAGAACAGGATCTGAATCATAGAAATGGTGATCACATGGAGGGTTATCAGTGGGGAGGGGGAGAGGGGAGAATGGGGGAAAATGTACAGGAAATAAGTAGCATAAATGGTAGGTACAAAATAGACAGACAGAGGTTGAGAATAGTATAGGGAATGTAGAAGCCAAAGAACTTACATGCATGACCCATGGACATGAACTAAGAGGGGATGAATGTGGGTGGGGCTGTACAAGGCAGAGGGGTATAAAGGGGGGGAAATGGGACAACTGTAATAGCATAATCAATAAAATATATTTAAAAAAAAACATATTCTGAGACCCAGAGGGCTTAATCTACTCTGGGCAAAAAGTTTCTCTGGAGGTCACGGCCAAAGGGCTATTAGGTTAATGAGACTGTCTCCTTTGCTGGAAATCTTTGAGAATAAACAATAGCCCTGAGTGAGCGAAATGCTGCTTGAGAAAAAGGAGTTCTGGGTCAGAGCCTAGTATAGAGTAGATGCCGGGTGAGCATTTGTGAAACTTACAAAACTGCTTAGACAAATAGAGGACAACTTAGGCAACCAGGCAAAGATTCTTTTAGTGAAATTCTATCATCACGGACTGTATACACTTTCTCTTTCCTCTGTTACTTCTATTTGAACCCCCGTTTTCTCCACTTTCCCAAACCCTCTACTGATGCTTTTGTTAACCTGGTCCTGGGGAATTAATCAAGTTTCTAAAGCTGTCCCCACTTGCTAATGGAGTGATTTAAAAAAGCACTGTAGTCAGAAAGGACTTTAATTTTGTAAAAGAACTTGTCAATGTCAACCCAATAGTCCCTCTCTGACGCAGGTATCTGGAAGACCAGCTGCATCAGGGAAGATGGGCCCCTCCCTTGTCCTAGAGGGTGAATCTTTACCAGTCAAAGTCAAATAGAGTAGGATTCCTCTTGCCAGGGACTGTTTTATGAATAGCATTGTTGCGATTCTGGCATATAAGACAGGAAGGAAAGCCTGCAAAGAAACTCAGTTTGTTCCCAGAATGAAAAGAGACAGGGTCATTCCCTTTCCTGTTTTTCCAATGGACTGTATGAGATGCCACCCTTCCCTACTGCAGCCATTCTGTGACATGAGGACGAATGGAGACTGGCAAAATGGAAAGACACGAGGAAACTGAGTCCTTGATGGTATAGTTAACCAACCCTGGAACAGCCTTACCCTAGAGTTTCTTATTAAATAAGATACTAAAATGCCCTAGATATCTGAGCTACTTTTAATTGGGTTTTTAGTTTCTTACACCAGGAACCATCCTAACAGCTGCCTCCAACCCAAAGCAATGGTCACCAGGTTCCATTAGGTAGGCTCTTAGTCAAAAGCTTCTCCATGGAGTCAGCCCACACCCTTTAAAATTGGGGTCATTGGGCCAACAGAAATTCATTACTTGAAGATTTTCAATCTCAAATCTCTTCAGCAGCATTTTAGAAAGCCCACAATTTTGGTAAGCATTCATTCGCTCGACAAATATTTGAGTACCAGCTCTAAGTGAGGAACTCTTTTAGAAGCTGAAGAGTATAGTGGTGGACAAGACGGGCACAGCCACCGTGTGGGACAACAATGCTAAATAAGTACAGGACTAAGGTGACTTCAGAGGGTGGTAAGTGCCACACGGGAAAGAATCCCAGAATGTTCTCAGCCAGTGATGGCTGGGGTGCAGCACCATTTCTGGACAAGGTGGTGGCGCCTGTTTTTCTGAGACAGGGACATCTGATTGCAAGTCAGAGAAGGGACCAGCACGTGGGGATCTGGGGAGAGGAGTACCCAAGCAGAGAAGGACCACCACGTGCAAAGACCCCGGGGAGGAAATGACTTGGGGGACTTTAGGAACAGAAAGAGCGTGGGAGTGGCTGGAAAGGCATGAAAGACGCAGACCGCTGGCAGTCAAGGTTGAAGTCCGCAGGAACCAGGTCAGGTAGAGCCTCGAAGACCCGTGGCAAGGAGTCTGCATGTTATTCTCAGTACAAAGGAAACCACCAGTGCCTTGACAGGGAGGGCGTGAAACCCATGACCCAACTGCAGTCTGCCCTCTGGTTTGAAAATTCAAAAGGGCCATTTTCTCTCTTTCTCAGCAGGGCAGAGCCCTAAACACCAACTCACAGTGCCCTCAGGTGCAGCCTGAGTGGAGGGACCACAGGAAGGTGGCTCGAGTCTCTCGCTTTGGTCCTGTCCCACACAGCCCATTCGGGAGGCTGGCTCATTGCCATGGAGAAGTAAAACCTGACATATTAAATAGTTTTTAAAAAACCCCACTTCTTCAAGGTCACTGCCCTGTTGCAAGCTTCACAGCAAGCAGCAAAACTTTCTTTAAAAAAAAAAAAAAAAGTAGGTCAGGTTCTGCCTGGTAGCACACGAGAGTGCCGGGCAAACTCCAAAAGCACCCGCTCTACTTGGAGGTCTCTATTGAGCAATTTGAGTGATGTCAATACTAAGGTCCCCGAAAGCCGTACGGTTTCTGAACCTGACCTCACCCGTGGTTTTCCTGGTAACTTTTTAAAACCATTACTTCCTGCCCTGTGCTTTATTTATCCCACATGTTTATTTTCTATCCAGTCTATTCTGAAACAGAGCTCTGTGTGAGTTTCCAGGTCACTGCGTCCCATCAGGGCGAGCTCGACAGATGTGGGATGCACTGGAAGATAAAACAGGCCATCCCCACCACTGCCGAGCACAGGCTGCCACTGCTGAGCGGGGGCCTGTTCTCGGGCCAGCCAGGGAGAACCAGCGTCTGTGATCTGTGCAGCCGGTCTTCCTTCTCTGAAGGGCATCCTGTGGGCGGGGCAGGTCCCTCCAATCCCCACCCCCAAGAGTTGCCATCATTTCAATGTGAGTGTGGAGGTCCAAGAGATGTCCACAGATTCCTGAGAAGCCTGCTTTAATTTCTTTTATTCTTCTGAGGGCACCAGCAATTTCTTTCCATTGAATTCGTTTGTTGGGTCTCCTGGCACGGTCCACTGTTGTCACGGCAACGGGGACCAGCAATGCTGCTCTCCGAGGTTAATGCACCCTATGGCCCACTGCCCACTGGCCGGAGCCTCATCACCGACAGCCCTGCCTGCACTGGGCCAGGATGCTGCCCGCGCCCTGCCCCCAGCGGCCTGGCACCACCACAAGGCCAAATGCCAGCCGGAGTTTCAGACAAGATTGATGTCCCTTGTTCCTCTACCAGAGCCCAACAAATTAAAAAAAAAAAAAAAACAAACCCAAGGACCAACATTTAAGAACTCCTTAGAAAACCCAAACCTTTGAACTCAGTTTTGCTAAAACTAAAATTGATTTTTCATGCTTCTGGAACCACAAGCAGAAATTTGGTGCTGGTTGTGGGATGTGTCCTGTGGTGTTTCCTCTTCCGCCCAGGGAAGTCACACTTCAGCATCTCCTTGGAGTTGCGCTGTGTTAGGAGGTTTGCATGTATGACAGTGGCGGTAATGGAGGGAGGGTTACTGAAAACTGCTGGAATGTAAGTGCCATCAAGGAAAAGGCCTTTCTTCATCTTCATTATCGTTAGTACTGTATTCCCACACCTAGAACAGGGCAGCTGGCACACAGCAGGCCTTCAATACAACTTTGCTAAGTTAATAACTAACAATCACTAAGCTCTTACTTTGTGCCAGACGCTGTAGCATTTTCACACACTCGTCTCAGCTTTTATTACAGAATTACTGTGGAGCATAATAAATCACTTAGTTCTCTAACTACAAGTGAGGCACTGCCCTAAGCATGTCACATATGTTAACTAAATTGATCCTCATGACAAACCTAGGTAGGTTGCATGGTGACCCCTAAAAACATATGTCCATGGCCTAACTCCCAGAACCTACGAATGGGACCTTACTTGGACAAACTCTCTTTGCAGCTTTAATTAAGGATCTTAAGATGAAATCACCTTGAATTATCCAGACAGGTCCTAAATCCGGTGACGACCATCCTTGTTGTAAAGTCATGAGAGGAGAAAACACAGCGAAGGGGGGAAGGCCCTGGGAAGACAGAGGGAGAGACTGGAATGATGCCGCCGTGAGCCAAGGAATGCCTGAAGCCACCAGAAGCCATAAGAGGCCAGGAAGAATTCTCCCCAGAGCCTTTGGAAGGAACACAGCCCTTGGACATCTTGGCTCTGGACTTCTGGCCTCCAGAACTGTGCAAGAACAAGTGCCTGTTGCTTTAAGCCACCAAGGTTGCGGTGATTTGTTACAGCAGCCACAGGAAACTAATACAAACCCTATCTGTTTTCCCAGATTCAGAAACTGAGCACAGAAGATAAAGTGACTTGCCCAAGTTCACATAGGCAGTAAGTGGCAGGACTGGAGTTTGAACCCAAGCAGTCTGGCGGGACGTCCTTGCTCGTAACGGTTACACTCATTCCTGAACATTTACTGTGTGTCGTGTGTGTCGGATGCTAGGGACACAGCTATACACAAAGGAGACACAGGTCCTCACGAAGCTTATGTGGGAAAGGGGGGGTCAGAGAGGACGAGTTGTCTCAGGTCACGTGATTGGCGGAGCTGGGTCTGGCCCCGGGCATCCTTACTCCACCCCTGCCCTCCCCTCTCCAGGACGGAACAGGAGCCCCTGACCTGGACGCCCTCTGACCTACCAGTAAAAGATGAAAAATGGGGAAGCGTGGCAAACTTCAGCAGCTGGCCCCTTTCCGTCTGAGTCAAGTCCCTGGTCGGCAAGGCTCCCTCAGGCTGCCCTGGGACTGGGGAGCCGACTGATCCCAGTGAGGTGGAGGCAGAGACCCTCCACTACCTCCGCCATGAGGATGGCCCAGCCTCTGGGGAAAGCTTGAGGAGCTGGTTAGCAGCAGCCCTGGCCCTCCAGGCTGCAGGCAGGCTGAGATACTTCACTTAACTCCTTCAGCACCAGGGTCAGGTCTGCTCCTGGGTTTGCAATGGAATAATCTGAATTCCACCTGGAGAACAAAATTACTCATTAAGTGAAACCAGACGTCATTCCCTAGGTCCAAGGGCAAAAACTCTGAGTGGTGCATCTGCACTTTCCATGAAGCAGAGATGTGTTCTGGGACTTCCGACACCTAAAGACAAACACATTTGAGAGGATGAAGGTGCCAGAGAGGGCCGGAAATGTGTTTTTAAATTTTTTTTCTTCCTCGGAGAGAAAAATATGAAAAAAAAAAGAAAAAGGTTGGTAAGCCTGAATCAAGGTGGTCAGATTTCCTTTTTTGAACAGAATTGAACTAGATCCATTGCAAAAACTAAGATGGCAAAGGGAACAGAATGAGGTGGATAAAAGAAAGACATAACAAGGCAAAGGGGAGAAAAAGTAAAAAGAGTGATACAAAATGGGGAAATCAGTTCATAAAGGAGTAAGAAAAATACGAGGATGAAGTGGCAAGGGGGACAGTGAGAGAAGACAAGAGGAAAATCTGAGAGAGAGAGAGAGGGTGAGAGGGAGAGAAAGAGACTAAAATCAAGACGGGCAACCAGAGGAGGAGGAGGAGGGAAGAAAGACGGTTATTTTCTGTGTCCGTTTTCCAGATGACTCTCCACCTGGGGCTCTGGCCACCCCTCCCTTCAGCCGTGGCTCAGGGGACTGTCTATCAGTCTATTGAAGAGGCGGGAGGCTATCGGTTTACAAGAAGAGAGGAAGCAGAGGAAGAGGAAAGCAAGCAGACAAATTGCTAAATGAGGAAGCCAATTACCCAGCGCACCATACTTCAAGCTGTCAGTAGGCTGCTACTCCTCAGGCACCTTGGAGCAAAGTGGGACTTAGAACTCGAGAGTTCGCTGCCATCTGGCCTCTCCAGCAAGATAATCTACATAGACGTTCCCCCGTCCGCATCCCACTGCCAGCAACCTGACTGATACTGTTCCAAATCGGGAACCACCATTAGAGCGCTGCTGGGTCACAGGATCACAGAACGGAAGCGGCCTCCAGATAAAACAGCCCAGGAGCTGTCTGGGGTTGTCAGCATAACAAACGTCCAAACCTGCAGAGAATTTTTATGAATTTATTGGAGCCAAACTGACGACAATTGCCAGGAAGCCAAATCTCAACGGGTTGAGAAAATGCTCTGGGAAATGGCAGTTTTACCACTTATTTAATACAGCAGAATCAAAGGGGGAGACATGTGGGGGTTACATGAACCCCAGTGGTGATAGACTTGGGGGGCGGGAGAAAGTAAAGCGGGGACGCCTCTGGGATCGGATACAAAGTAAAACAGACAGCTCTATACTTCTTTTACATGTTAAAAATTAACAGGATAATAGTAACAACAGGGGTGCTCTGTGGTCTGTGCTCTGGTGCAGGGACTGTGGTCTGGAGAAAGGACATTACCCTGACTTTCCAGAGGGACGATATTTTAGGTGCAGACAGACAACAGACAGGCTCAGTTAGGGTAAGGCCTGACCTTTGTCAGGGACAATACCAGCCTAGGACATGACTATCTGTTTTAATGTCAGATCATCCTATGGGGTTACGTGAGGTCTCTGAGTCTGTGAGACCCACCATGCAGGCCTCCCCTGAGCTTGTCAGGTTTAGCATGTGGTCCTTTCCCGCCCACAGGGTTCCGAGTTGAACAGACTACAGGGCTTATGTGGATCCTTCCACTGACTTCTCTGATGGCAACAAGCCCACAGCCATAGAATAGCCATTTGCTTCCAGCAAGACGCCACAGTAGGTGCAGGGCAAGAGATCTTCTGTGACCGTCAAGGCTGGTTCACGGAAGGCAGCTCAGCACCCAAGCACCTTAATGGACAGAGCATTCTTTATTCTCACATAACACCCTTACGAATGTTGACGTAGAAAGAGGTGAATACCACCTCATCTCTCCGCACAGGCGGACACCGACGTGCCTGTACAACAGTGGTCCCAAACAACTGGACGTGGGGATGTGAGGGCAGAGATCGATCAGACAGTGGACCAAGACGTCCGGGAAAGAATCCTGTTAGTTAGCGGCAGGTTCCAGTTTGCAAGAAGTACGAGTCACAGAGGAGAGCTGGGGCACGGGCAAAGGGCAGCAGATGGTTATATAACGTCCCCATCTCGAGTAAGCAACAAAACACACTCCAGCAGTGGAGGCTTCTGCAAAGTTTACATTTATCATTTACTGTATTTCTTTCCCTTGAATAAGGCCCCGGGACATGGCTGACTTGAAGGAAGACAAAGAATGTCAAGGAAGAGAAGACGTCTGGTATGCGGTGATACGGGTACCTGTGGGGAAAAAGCTGCTGTGGTCTCGGTGACGACTACACCCTTAAGTCCCCGTGAAAGCAGAAGCGGCCCGTCATCTGTCCCCTCACCAGCATCTGCATCACTCTATAAAGGACCCTTTTCTCTGCAGAGAGTGATGACTGTAACTCTGGAGAACACTTGTAGTGACTGATACACCCACTCTCATGCTCTACAAGGGAAAACTGAGTCATATTCATGGTTTCTATAACAACGTCTCTCAGAGCCAGGCCCGTGGACAACCTGAGTCAAAACCACCAGGGGGACTTGTTGAGAATATACATCGCTCGTCGACATTTCTAGGGAGCGGGGCTCAGGAATCCGCATTTTAAAAGTAGCTCTGCTGGAGAGTCTTATGCTCTCCCGAGTTTGAAAACCATTCTTCCATTACCTACCACCTCTGGAACCCTTCCTTCTTTCCTTCCCTCCCTCCCTCTGTTTCATGATTGCTTTTCTTCTTTCTTCCCTCCCTCCTTCCCCGCCACCGACCATCCATTACAACCTTCACAGGAGGCACTACGTCACATGCTAAAGGGTTATAGACACAGAGCTCGCACTGGAAATGGCTGTGTCAAGGAAACACTCACCAGGTAATGTGCTCCTGGAGCTCTGCTCTAAAAGCTCACATCAATCCATGAGAAGATGCACTGGGCTCCCTTTTGTGAAATGCAGTACTTCTAAAATATATTTGAGATGGTCAACACACTAACTAACCATCGCAAGCAAGACCGAGTCACTTTCACAGGCAATTGCTTTTGGGCCAACGTGCATCAACCCAAATACATTCACCAAATTTGCCAACTTGCTCTGCACACTGTTCTTATTTGATTGTGACTTACAGCGCATAGCCATCTTCACTCTTGGCGCGACTAAGAAATAACTGTGCTTAGGTCTATGCCAAGGGCATAACCATCTGAGTAAGTTAACTGCTGGCAGGAGAGATGCGCCGTGGTGGCCAGGGACTTCTTACACGTGGGCAGGCTTCCTCCTGAGCCTGCCATTATTCGCTCAAAGGCAACGACAAGAAGAGAGTGCTAGACGTGGCTGGAGGGAGCTGATTTTGGAGATGGTCCTGAGACAGTTTTCTTCATCCTCTCGTCTCGTGTTCCAGGTGAAAGGAATCGCAGTGGCTCTGAATTACATTCTAACCTAAACATCGATCCCAATCCCTGGCGTCGGGCAGTGTGGGGTACATATTCCTCCGTGTTTGGAATAGACACTGATAGAGAGCCTGGCACAAATAACACCACTTTTTAATTCCAAAAGCATCAGCGTGTAATTCTGTAACCTAACAATATCACACTCAAGCACACCATATGACATTTTAGGGGAAATGTTCAAATTAAAACTATAAATTATTACATCCATATCGTTACCCCACCAACCACAAGCAAGCAGGCCTTACTTCTGTCCTTTATCAGTGTCCCAGTGAACTGAGAAGAAGTCTTCCTCTGACGGGAACTCATTCCTGACTTTCCCAGCTGGTCTCCATCTTTCTGTGACATCTCAGTCAGCTTCCAGTTACACGCCCCAATTTTCCTCCAACTTTGCGAGGCTGGAGGAATCTATCACTGTCCTTCCCAGGTTCCTGATCTCCGTCTGTTTTTCCACCACAGTGTCCTTGATCTCCATCCTCCCTCCCTGCACCTTTTCAGCCAGCAGAGGCTCCTAAATGAGAGTAAAGCAAACTCCTTGTCCAGGTTATCCCTGTATTGTAGTTCTACAAATATACTGGGAAAAAGATCTCCAAGAATTCCATGCCAACCATAAACCACGCTCAGGGGGAATACCGGTTTCCTCCTGGACGAAGAAAAGGAAAAGGCAAACCCATAAATGCACACCATGGAAGGTTCAGGAGATGGTAAGGCACTGTGGTTTCAGTTCTGCCGATCCAACCTAAACAAGAGGGGAATGGACCCAGAAGGAAACCCTGTCTGATAACTATTAAAAAATTCCTCTGCTTGGTAAGAAACAGCTTGTTTCCTGTGAGGTGGGAAGCTGTGCATGCCATCAGTTGATACAGCAAATCCAGCTTGGGAAGGAATCCTTTGGTCCTATAATCAAATGCTATCAGATTTCTGCCCATTTGGATTTTGGATAAAGCTACCTATCACACTGGTTTTTCAAATTGTGTTCTACCTTGTGTTCCACATGTGTCTGTCTCTTCCACTACCTCTGGTCCCTGCCTATAGATTGGGGTGTCAGATCAAGAGGAATAACAAACAAAAAACTCAGAAAGCTTAAAACCACAGGCATAACACAGTCGTTTCCATGGGTTTCCAGGTGCTCAGGCCAAGACAGAAGATGAAAATGGAAAAAGAGAGGAAATCACTCAACCTCAATACCACTGTCGACCACATCAGGTTGGCCTGAAATCTAGCAACAAATTATGTTGACTTTGGCAGTCACCAAATATTTGAGCCAGAGAAATGCCTTTTCCAGGGAGACATTTTCACCTTCTTTCCATTCTCTTGATTTATACAGAGTAATTTCTCAGACAATTCTCAGCAGCTGATACACATAATAAGGAAACCCTCCAAAGACTGACACTCTGCATTTTTAGTGACTCCGGCTAAATGAGAGACCTCACAGCTCTTGAGTTCGGCATCACTTCTAGTTGCCTTGATTGGCCATCTCTGGGGACGTGCTGCCAACATGAACCTTCGGTGAACAGCCAATGCACGGGCCAACTCTTGAATCTCTTCTAATAAAGCAGACCCAGGAAGTACCCTTAAAACCAGGATGTCACGTATGTTCAGTAATAATAGCATGGAGTTGCGGGGGCGGGGGTGTAGATGAGCACTCTGCCCAATTTATAAAGGGAATTCTGAGTTTTTAGAAAATCGTGTCTATTGTAGGTCTCAGCCTTGGGCCTCCCTAGGAAACAACCTAGAAGCCTCAGAAGAAGGAGGAGTTCAGGCTCACTGCCTGTGGACAGGGGAGGAGAACATTCCTAAGCACAACTGGGGGAGGGGGAGAGTAGGGGCTGCTTGCCCGCCTCATGGCCCACAGCTCCCAGCCCCAGCCTCCTCTGTCAGCTTCCTGTCTGGGGGTTCCTCGGAATGACTAACAATGTCATCTTCACCATCCTTACCCTCATTTTTTAAGTTCATTTTTAAAATTTATTGATTGATTTTGGAAAGAGAGAAACATTGCTCCACTGCTCTACCCATCTGCTCATTCACTGGTTGCCTCCTGCATGCACCCCGACTGGAGATCAAACCTGCAACCCAGGTGAGTCGGGATGATGCTCCAACCAACCGAACCACCCAGCCAGCACCTCATCCTCATCGTTGAGTTCTTACTATGTGCTTGGCATTATGTTTTATATACATGCATTGCTTCATTAATCTCACAATACAGTTACGACATGGACACCACCATTGTCAGCGTTTAGAGGTCACAAATCAGTGCTCAAAATTTCAAAATGATAACCCAGGTCGCAGCTCGTATGTGATGAAGTCAGGGCTCAGAGTCCCGTCTTTAACTTCAGAGCCTGCACACTTCACCAGAGTAGAGAGAAAGGAGGTGTTAGCTCAATTCACCACGGACAGGTTGCACTGAAGTACAACTGAACAAAACACACTGAGAGGTTCAAACCCTCGGCCTTCACATACCGTAAGCTAAACCAGCCTCAGTGGCACAGAAATTTTTATTGTAATTGTAGGGATTTCGGTATGTAAGGCGAGAAATTTGAGTACACAGATTCATTGAATTAAAAAGAAAAAGAAATAATTACTTTCTTTAGTGACATAATGTTGAGGAGCCTTCTCTTTGAAGGTTTCTGGGGCTGGACAGGAGTATGAAAGGCTAGTTGATGAAGGCATATTAAAGAATTCCCCAGGCATTCAAAGTTTTGTGTCAGTAAACTGAGTTGCCCGAGAGACATCTGTCAGAGACGACTAGAGAAGATGGAAAACTCATGAGACCGTGTCCTCTGATGCCATCTTCGAGAACTTTCAAGAATCTGTAAATGGTGTTGTCAGATGTGATCATAGAAGAGTTTTCACTAACAGTGAAAACAAAATACACACACATATGAAATCTGCACGTATCACAATCTTTCAGAAGACGAATGAAAGGAAAATACTCCCATCACCAAAACTGCCGTACCTGTCTCTTCAGCACCAAGCTCCTAGAGCAGGGGTATGCAGCCTGGCATTTACAGAAATGGTGAGAAATGGTAAGACACTCATTTGCTATTTACACAGATAATATGTGAATATCATTTCAGAATCCTTAGAAGAGTCTGAGGATGTTAGTAACGGGATTATTAACTGGGGCCACAAGTGATCTGCAGACCTAATGTTGGGCAGCATGACACCCAAAGGGTTAAGGCAATTTGGTGGACAGCACAGAAAGCCAGCATGCCTTAGGTTGAGAAGAGTTCACCGATGTATACAGTCATATACACGTGCACACTTTTAAAGGCATATCAAGGTCTGGGAGGCCACACACCAAGTCGAAAATCTCAGATTCTCTGGAGTGTGTGGGGGAAGGGTCCTGGGACTCAAACTAGTGGTTAAAGGAGATTTCAGTCCTATCTGAAATTTTCTGACATTATTTATTAGAACAATGCATTTACGCATTACATAAAATTATAAATGATTTTAAGATGTTTCAATAAATCAGATAGGTCTTCGCTCGCAATGAGACCCCTCCCCTTGAACATAAAAGAAATGAAACCAAGTAACTCATAATAATATAATAGTAACACAATAACATAACTTCTCCATGTACTCATTCAACAAGTGTTCCCTAAGGGCCTGTGCGTGCAGAGCTGTGTTCTCTAACTAGTCTCTCGACTAGGCACAGAGCCTCCCGCTCTGGTCTCTTCGTTCCCTGAGCCTCCCCATGGCTCCTCTCCTACACCCAAGCTCTCTCCCACAGGGGTCCCCCAAACTCATGAGTTCTGGTTCAGGAACTGTCTCCTGGGCCCCAGGCCTCTCAGGGAGCTGTTCTTCCAGGCACTGCGCTCTTCCTCAGCAAGTCTTAACATAACCTTTGCCCCGGGCACCTAACTGCATTTACTCCAGCCCTGATTAGGTGGGGGATGCTCCTGAGTCTACAAAGGTTAGGAATGGGGAGGGGTCTTCCCCACTAACCACCCCTGCTCAGACTCATGGAGGGAAAATACACACACCCCATCCCAAAACTGCCCCCGCCCCCACTCCCCACTAGCTACACACAGGAACAGTGGACTGTAAGTTTGAAGTCTGGGATCCACTGGCTGTCCAGGCAGACAACCCTGGGCTCTGCTCTGGCTGCAGCTGGAGAGAAAGTAGACATTTGACACTAATGAGATTTGGTCCTCATCTCGGCTTTATATCATTTCTGCCAATGAACACTCTCTCCAGGCCAAAGCTTAGCTTCATTCTTACTTGATTTTATTTAAAAAGGCCTACAGACCTTGCACTTGAAGGTCAGTTTCTATTAACTTTCCTTTCTCCAGTCCGCTGCCCAAACCAAAAAAGTGTTAAAAAGCAAAAGCAAAATCTCAAATGGCCTGGTGGTGGTTTGGCAAGTGGCGGGTCCCCCCGGGAAAGAGAGAGAATCTGTGGGTAAAGGGTTAAACATTAACACACTGCCCTGGAAGGTCTCTTCCACCCTGTTAATGGAACCCAAGTGCAAACCTTGGCAGGCACTGCACATTAGCTCATGACAGGTGTAGGCTTCATGCTGGTTGCTGCTGCGTTTCCAGCAAAGAGCTGGGGACGTGGGGACCACTCCACGACGCAGTAGGCCAGAACAGATTGCTTTGCAGAGATCTCTTCTGGCTGAAATAATTCCCTGTAACGACTTCCTTGACACGTTGTCAGGATGGCCTATTTCCAAGGTTATGGCTGATGCGTGGGGACGTAATAGACATCATCTGTGGTCTTCCAGAGACGAAGCTGCCAGAACAACCCGGCTACATTTTTCTAATAGAGTCATTCATCCATTCAGCAATGTTTACTAAACTGGGTCCCCTGTTACACGCTCCCCAGAAGCCTCTAGTTCTTCCCATACCATAATGTCATTCATTTTCACTGTAAGTCTGGGGTCTCAAGGTCGAACATCGATGGGAGCCAGCCAGATAACATAAAGTGACCAAAGCAGACTGGTGACAGCCAGGGTC
>PVKM010020000.1:0-23685 GCA_004027735.1 Carollia perspicillata | reverse complement strand
AGGAAGCAGGACAGGAGGAGTGACCTGAGGCCAGCAGGGCTCCACGGAATGGCTGACCGGACAGGGATGAAGGCAGAGTCGCATCAGTGCTACCTGACTCAACAGAGGTTGGTGGGGAGGCTGTCAGTGGTTTCTTATTAGCAGTTCAATTCACTCCTGTTTAGTGTGTTGGTTTCCTTAATTGTAGTTTTCTTCCTGTGCTTTTGAATTTTGTTTGTAGCCTTTGTTTTGTTTGTTTTGTTGTGGTGTGTGTGTGGTTTGCCTGGTTATTTCTTTCTGAGCTCACTCCCCTACTGCGGTTTTGTGGCCGGCATCAGGGCTCCCGGAGCCCTCAAGTGCAGGACCAGGTGCTTTCGAATTGAACAGAGGTGAGGCGGGAGAGAGGGCACCAGGCCGCCCCGAGGTGGTCCTGACGCTGCTCCCCGCGGCATCCTGCAGCACGAAGCCGCCTTCAGACCAGCTGGAGACCGCCGCAGCGGCCCCAGCTACCTGAAACTCCTGTCACGCGTGGGGAAGCCCACGTCTGGCCCAGGTTCGCCCAGCACCAACATACTCCTTGTCTGACTGGGATGAATTCCAGCTGAACCAGAGGTCTAAAGGCAAAAAATTGAACCTAAGTTTTCAGAAATAGTCAGCATTGGGGAAGGTCTTCAGGAGAAATATATTTTAAGGTAAATTTTCACATAATGAATTAAGAACTCTTACAAATCATTTTTAAAAGATGTTACGTATTTATTTTTTAGAGAGAGGGGAAGGGAGGGAGAAAGAGGGAGGGAAACATCGATGTGAGGAACAGATACCAATCAGTTGTCTGACTGGGGACCAAACCCACACCCTCGGCACGCTCCCAGACCAGGAATTGATTCAGAGATCTTTCGGTTTGTGGGATGACGCCCAACCAACTGAGCCACACTGGTCAGGGTACAAGTCATTTTTTAAAATTGAGGTATAATTGAGGTATAACATCATACTAGTTTCAGGTGTATAGCATAATGATTTGGTAACTGTACATACTGTAAAATAATCATCACAATAAGTCTAGCTAACATCCATCACTATACATAGTTAAAAGGTTATTTTCCTTGTGATGAAAACTTGTAAGACTTACTCCCTTAGCAACTTTCAAATATACAGTGCAGTATTACTTAACTATAGTCACCACGCTGTACATTACATCCGAGGACTTACTAATCATCTCACCTCCCCCAGGAAGCCTTCCTTGTTTACCATCACAACCACCCTAATGTGATTAGTCTGTCTCTCTTCTGGGTTCTGTGCAATATTTTTTTTAAATTTTGATCACATTCTTGTCTTCTTGATCGACTTGTTCCTTTTCCCAATACTGTGTGAGAGCACCAAGTCTAATTTGATTTTTGCGTTCCCAAGGCCTAGCTCCGTGGAAGCACTCAAAGATTCTTTGTTGGACGTATGAATGAAGAACTTGTTACTCCGCTATACATAGCTGGTTTAGCGACACTGGCTCTGTGCTGAGCACAGTCCACTGGGAGGCAGTGTTGTGCAGTGAAACGCTCTCAGCTGTGTGAGACGGAAGGCCGGGGCTTCCATATCATTTCAGTCACCTTCAACCTGCCTGTCCCAGGGGCCACGCAGTCTCCTTCAGACAGCAGAATAGGAAGAACGAGAAGAATTTTCCTACAGGATTTTTGTGAGGATTAAAGATAACTTAGGTAGATTTAGGTAAAGAAACCGGCATATTGTAGGTGTATTTATCATAAGGTAGCTTTTGATTTCTGGCTTATGGAATAAGAAGCACAATTACAGGTAAAGACCTAGTTCAAAGAAGTAAGTGTTCTTCACAGTCAGGCTGCAAATGATCCTCACTCGAAAAGCTCAGCCCACTTCTCACTTCCCGCAGCTGGTGGAGGGCGGATGCCTGGGGTTCAGAGGTTCTTGGGGCTCCGTGGGACTGGCTCAGGCAAGTCATGGGCTTGAGGGACTATTATTGCCAGGCCCTGGTTCAGCTGCATGTGCATTAAATAGATTTTTGTGCACTGGCCTGGGAAACAAGCCACCATCTCTAATTCTGTTTCTATGGGGAAAGGCTTTCTGTGTTCCAAACAACCAACTTAATAATGAACGCCTGGAATACAACCCATTTGTCGACGGGGACCAGCTGACTGAGTTTACATGGCTCAGCCAGCCGCCCAAGTGACTGCACAGTGTTGATCTAATTACAATGAATTCTGCACAGTGACTAATCGAGCTGTGGTCTCCACAATTGAAGAGGAATTTTGAAAAATTGGAAAGGGTTCTACAAAAAACCACAATGATGATTAAAGGATAGAAGGAAAATCTAGTCTGGTTCCTACAGTTTTCAGAGGCTCTAGAAACTACCCATGTGATAATTACTCTCAAATGAAAAAGGGGTTGATTCTGTGCTGTGTCAAGTGCATTTATCACTGGCTAATGGATTATGAATTCCCGGAGAAGGGACCCAAGGTCCGTTGTACCCCAGGTCCGGGGACTAGACACTTTGCAGGCTTTTACACACAATACTTAGAGTTGTCCTCAGAGCCACCCTGCTAGATGGACATCAGTGTGTCTGTTTTACAGGTGAAGAAACAGATTTAGAGAAATGAATTTGTCAAAAATCTTAGAGCTAATAATACAGAACATAGATTCAAATCTAGGCCAGATTAATTTCCAAGCCCCTGTACCTTATTGCCTACAATGCAGCAGAGTGATCTCCCTGAAATATAAACGTGCTACATGCTATCCCCACAAAACAAACAAACAAACAAACAAACAAAACACAGTTCCACAGCCCCGCTGTGCTCTCAGAATCTAACTCAAGCTTCTTAACCTGCCTGAAGGGACCCGAGGGTCCTTTCCCCTGCATCCCAGCCTTGCCTCCTGCCCTCATCCGTTCATCTTGGCCCCAGGGCTGTGTTTGAATGTCTCCCCATTTCTCTGTTCTCCACGGGCATTTCTGGCCTCCATGCCTGCACACACGCAGCGCCTCCTGCTCTCTGGCCTTCCTCTTCCATTGGCCAACTTTCTCCTGCTCACCTTGTGGATCTCAGCTTGCACGTGCCCTCCCAGAGCCTCCAAGTTGGCCTCACCCACTCTCTCCCTGGTCTCACAGCCTATCACATGCCCACATAATAGCATTTATCACACTGACTTGTAACTGCATGCTGATTTAGCTTTTGACTCTCCCCCATACACTCACACACACCCCTCACTCAATACTTACACGTCAATTAAAAGTTGAATGATCATATCACAAGCTATTTTTACAAACAACAGCCAAAACATTGACATCTACAAATCATTTACCTTGTTTTGAAAAGAAGATTTGAGGGTATGCTGGTTTGACAGTAGCCCTTCTTTGCTGGTCCCTCATTTTCTGATATGTTTGCTTGAGAGGAAGAAAAGGCATACAGCCGGCAGAAGGATGCAGGGAGTTGTGCGAAATGTTAGCGTGTTCATGGAGTGTGCCCCAGAGTGGACACCATCCACCACCCAGGTTAGGGCAGAAAGGAGACTGAGATCCTTCCTTCCCTTAGCTTCAGGAAGGACCCAGTGAATCCATTACTGTTAGAGAACACTGATCTTTGTGAAGTCCTCCAGAGAGAAATCTCCAACCCTAGCCGGTGTCAATAAACCCTCAGGGTAAGGAAAGTCTTTCTTTCATTTAACTCTAATAAGTCCGTTCTTTCGGCGCTCTTAGCAACAGAGAAAACGCAGCCATCGTCCTCCATGAAGTGCCTCCTCTGAAGTTTACGTCCCAAGCTGATGCTTCTTAAATCATCCTGAAGCCTTTCCCTCTTTGGGTAAATCACCCCAAGTCCCTTAGCCCTTCTTTGCTGGTCAATGAATGACTGTTCGGCTTCTGCTCTGGACTCTCCACATTCTCTGAATCCCATTGATCTATGGAGACCAGAGCCGGCCCCAGCTCTCTGTTTCAGCTCTGATCAGTGCAGAGCAGCCTAGCAATTACCTCATGATACAGACATGCTTTTCATTTGCCATAGTTCTCTGCTTGCATTTTTTTTTTTAATCAACAGAACTGCAGGGTTGTGGCAACTCCTCCTGGTCAACTGGCTACCCACTAAAGCTATACTTTCAATTTTCCAGCCAACTGCCATTGAGTGGTTGGCACTTTGCCTTTGAATATGTTCACTTTTCAACTCCAAGTGCATAACCCTGACATTTTCTCCGCTGAACTCCATCTAGTCTAGGTCCTATTATTCCAGTTGACCAGAATTGCCTTCTCTGACTCCTCTAGCCTGCCGAGATCTTTCCCTTTAGTGACACCTCGGGGTCTGTGTAATTAGATGCCTGCTTTCTGTGCATATTTCCTATTGATCAGTCCATTAGTCAGATGAAGCTAAATTATGCTGCCGTAAATAAATCACCTCCAATCTGAGTGGCTTAAAACAATGGTTTTGGGTTGTCTGCTCTTCCCGTAAGTGGCCCGAGGTGACTTCTGAAAATGGTTTGCTGTTCATGTGAACCAGAAAACCCCACAAAATCATGCAAATCAAGAGGCTCAGATGTTCATGTTCACTTTGAGAACACACAGACACTGTCCAGGCCATCAAGGGTATGCACATTCGAAAAACCACCAACTATCTGAAGGATGTCACTTTACAGAAGCAACGTGTGCCATTCTATTGTTACGATGGTGGAGCTGGTAGCTGTGCCCCGGCCTAACAGTGGGGCTGGGCACAGAGTCGGCGGCCCAGAAAGAGCACTGAATTTTTACTGCATGTGCTTAAAAATGCAGAGCATCATGCTGCACTTAAGGGTTTGGATGTAGATTGTCTGGTCATTGAGCACATCTGGGTGAGCAAAGCTCCCAAGATGAGCAGATTAATGCATCCAGGAGCTCTCCCTGCCAGGTTGAGAAGATCTTACTGGGAAAGAGCAGATCGTTCCCAGACCTGAAGAGGAGGCCACGCAGAAGGGAAGGATACCCCTGAGAAAACTGAAGAAACAAAAATTATGACCTGGGGGTCAGTTCAGCATAAAATAAATGTTAATAAAAGTAAAAGCAGAATGTTGGTTATCTTTATCAGTAAACATACTTCAAATGTCCTTACAAGATGGACAAATGAGTTTTCTTCTGATTAGGATTAAAACCAGATTATTCTGAGGGGGGAAAACGGTGATTTGGGGTTTTCTTTTCTTGTTTGCATGACATTTTCCACACTGATCAGCAGAGGGGCTCCGAGCACATGAGTCACTCTGCATCCCAGTTGGCAGAAGTCCTCCCATCTTGTGACACCACCATCTCGACGCAAAGCTGCAGGGTTTGTGGGGTCAGGGGCACAAAGCATGAACAATGGGGAAGTTTCACTTGTTAACTCCATTTACGAGGGACACAGGTCGCTCAGGCTAACGTTTCTTTGGTTAAAGCAAATCACACAATTGCTACTAATTTCAAGGGGTGCGTGGTCTGAAGGAGAGAAGTGTTCATTAGTACGGACTCCCACAGTCAATTCTCCCGAAGATCTCAATTTTCCTAAACACAGCGATCTTTTATTTTACGTCAACCATAAATTCTTGTAAGAAAACCTGTAGATTCTGGGCCTATTTTTCTCCCTCTGAACAACTCCCACAAAAATAGAGGAAGTTTTTTTTTCTTTAAGAAATATTTTATTGTTATTCAATTACAGTTGTCCCCATTTCCCCCCCTTCTCTCCCTCTGCCCAGCTCCTTCTCCATAGTCATTCCCCACCCTGTTGTCCATGCCCATGGTCATTCATCCATGTTCCTTAGCTAGTCCCTTCCCCTTCTTTCCACCCTCTTGTCCTTCATCTCTCCCTTCTGGTTGCTGTCAGTCTGTTCCTTGTTTATATGCCTTTGGTTCTATTTTGGTTTTGTTGATTATGTTCCTCTTATAAGTGAGATCATACAGTATTTGTCTTTCACTGCCTGGCTTATTTCACTTAGCATAATGCTCTCCAGTTCCATCCGTGCTGTCACAAAAGGTTCCTTCTTTCTCTCTGCTGCATAGCATTCCATTGTGTAGATGTACCACAGTTTTTTGATCCACCTACTTACTGATGGGCACTTAGGTTGTTTCCAGCATTTGGCTATGGTAAATAGCACTCCTATGAACATTGGGGTATATAAGTTCTTTTGAATTGGTGATTTGGGATTCTTAGGGTATAATCAAGCAGTTGAATCACTGGGTCAAAAGGCAGTTCCATTTTTAGTTTTTTGAGGAAATTCCTTACTGTTTTCCACAGTGGCTGCACCAATCTGCATTCCCACCGATAGTACACTAGGGTTCCCCTTTCTCCACATCCTCACCAGCACTTGTTGTTTGTTGATTTATCGGTGATAGCCACTCTGGTAGGTGTGAGGTGATATCTCATTGTGGTTTTAATTTGCATCTCTCTGATGGCTAGTGATGTTGAGCACCCTTTCCTGTGTCATGGGCCCTCTGTATGTCCTCCTTGGAGAAGTGTCCGTTCAGGTTCCTTGTCCATTTTTAATTGGATTATTTGTCTTACTGATGTTGAGTTGCATGAGTTCTTTACATATTTTGGAGGTCAAACCTTCATGCAAGGTATCATTGGCAAATACATTTTCCCATATGGTGAGTTCCCTTTTTGTTAAAAATTGAAATTGTACCCTGGCTGGTATAACTCAATGGACTGAGCATGCAAACCAAAGGGTCACCAGTTCGATTCCCAGTCAGGGTACATGCCTGGGTTGCAGGCCAGGTCCCCAGTAGGGGACTCATGAGAAGCAACCATACATTGATGTTTCTCTAACTCTCTTTCTCCCTCCCTTCACCTCTCTCTAAAAATAAGTAAATAAAATATTTTAAAAAATAAAACATAAAAAAATATGAAATTGCTTCATGAATTGGTGTGTCATCTTTGCACTGGGGCCATGCTAATCTCCTCTGTATCGTTCTAATTTTAGTCTACATGCTGCCAAAGCAAGCACTAAAGGAAGGTTTTTATTCTATGGTCCATATAAAAAAACATTAGGTCAAAGACCAGATTCTACAAAAAGCTGCTAGTGGAGTAATAAGATTGATTTACCAGTAATGTTTTCTTTCTACTGATGAGGGTGCTATACAAGAAAGAATTGTTAGAAAACCAGTGGCATGAACTTGTGAAAGACATCTCTTCCTCAGTCTGTCAAAACCACTGCCCATTTAGTTATGCTATTATTTTCTTTAAAAAAATAGTTTTCTTAAAAAGTTTATTTATTTATATTTAGAGAGGGGAAGGGAGAGACAGAGAGAGGGACAGAAACATTGATGTGTGGTTGCCTCTCATACACTCTCTACTGAGGCCATGGCCAGCAATGCGGGCATGTGCCCTGACTGGGAAACGAACCAGCGACCCTTAGGTTCCCAGGCTGGCACTCAATCCACTGAGCCACAGCAGCCAGCGTGAAAAAAATAATTTATTTTCTATTGTATTTTATCCATTACCATTTATTCCTCTTATACCCTCTTCCACTTCTACTCCCCACCCCTGACAATTACCACACTGTTGTCTGTGTCCAAAAGTTCTTTTTCTTCCCCCTCAATTCTCCCATCTCCCCAACCCCCTCCTCCACCAAGTTAACAAACTGAACGAACAAGCAAAATAGAGGCAGACTCATAGATAGAGAGCAGGCAGGCTGGCTACACTATTATAAATGATTGCATGTTATAAACAGAGGAAAGAAGTACAGACCATTCCCAGTAGGTTTAAAATCTCAATAAGACAAAGGAATCTGGTGCAGTTGAGTGCAGCAGAGAAAAAAGGACAGTAGCTTGGGAATCTGAGCCCCGCTTGGCTTCCAGGGAGCTCTGTGACCTTGGGAAAGTCATTCAACCCCACCCTAGCCCCACCCTGGACCTTAGGTTCCAGGAATGCCTAGGAATAGGGAGGGTCTTGCTATGTGATTCTCAGCTCTAGTGGCTTATCTGAATCCCCTAAGGAGGTGTTTAAAAACAGGCTTTCTAAACAAGCTAGGGTTGGGACCTAAAATCTATTTATGGTTGAGGAGATAATCTCTAGTGATATATACTTTTTAATATTTTTATTTATTTATTTTCAGAGAGAGGGGAAAGGAGGGAGAGAAACATCCATGTGTGAGAGAAACATCAATCAGTGGGTTGGGGGTGTGCAACCCAGGCACGTGCCCTGACAGGAAGTAGAACCAGTGACCTTTCAGTTTTGCAGGCTGATGCTCAATCCACTGAGGCACACCAGCCAGGGCTCTAACGATATTCTTAAATGTGTGGACTAACCCCGCAACTCTGTCCTTGACCTTCACTTCTCAGACTTCTTCCACTTTGGTTGCCATCCCTTGTCTCCATTTCAAACCTAAACACAACTGAGCTCATCATTTCATTCAGTCCTAAAATGCTCTTTGTATATGTACATGCAGATTTCCTACTGTGAAGTTACTACCATCCATCCAATCAAAAAAAAAAAAAAAAAGCCAGAAAAGCCTGGTTTTATTTTAGATTCCTCTGTCTCCCCACCCAGTTAATCCTTCAGTTCTAAACATCTCTCCTCTTTATGCCCAGAGTCACTGACCTGGCTCAGAACTTCACCATCTGTTGCCTGGACTCTTAGATTTGCTTCTTTCTAGATTTCTTTCACTTGAATCTCACTGATTTCTCCTCCTTTCCCATTCATACCCCTAAGTTCCAGAGTGATCATTCCAACATGAAATATCCACTAGACAGTCTTCAATGATTTTTTTCATTGTCACTAAATTTAAAATCTAAACTGCCTTGCAAGGCATTCCATGTCTTTCAAGATGTTTTCACCCCATTTCAAAGCCATTGGCTGTGGCTTCTCTGCTCACAATATCTCTACAGCAATACTCAGCTACTGGTGGTCCATCAGCTTCTCCATGTCTTTCCACATGCTGTTCTCCAATGGAAGCATCATTCCTACACCTGTTTTCTGAGTTATGATCTGCCCACTGCCAGCTTTGGGAAGACTTCAAAGTCTTCTCCCCAGCAGGGTGACAACCTACTTCTGCACTTCCCTTGTATTCTGCTAACACTTCCATTATAGAATTTATTCAACTGGGTTATAATGGATTCTCTGCATATCAATCTCCCTAAAAAATCTTAAATAGAAAGTACCGAGGGCCTGGAGCAACGTCTGACACAAAGCACAAATATGTGAAGAACATATGAATGAATGAATGAATGACCTTGTCAGCGCTAATCATCCTATAATCTATGAACACTTCAGAACAAAATGTGAAGTACAACACTGAATTCTATGATTAAATTAGCACCTGAGCAGTGACTTGCAGAACGGTGGGGATGAACAGAGGTTCGAGCAGGAGAAGAAGTGCAGAGTGGGCAGCAGTATAGAGCAAGAGCAGAGCGTGCTTTCAATAATCCAATATGGAGTCACCGTCAGCCATGACAGTTACGTCAAATGCTATGTGAAGACTGAGGTAATGGAGTATAACAGGATACTCTCGGGAAGGGCCTGTAATGCCCCAAACCACAAGTCTGGACACTTGGATGATTCCATCTGAACGCTGATATAAGTGAGACCTCCAACCCTTGTGGGCTATAAGAACTCACAGCTCCAGTGCTGGAGCTTGACTGCACCACGTGTTCTGCTGGACTTCTAGTTCACTCGATGTGTGCTGCCACTGCAGCTGCGTGGCTTGATACCAACACCCATTCCTTCATCTGGGGACGCCACCAGTGACTGGGTACTTTGTGCTGGATGATCACTCTGCTTGATTCTATCGTGTAAGCTCCCCCTCTCTGTGTGTAGCCTGTGTGTGACTCTCTTGGCTTATTGGGGAGGTCTCCCCTAGTAAAAAAGGGTATCGTGGAAAGACATGAACATGTGTGAGTGGCTCCTTTCAGGGATGCTCCCTTGCTCGGGATAGTAGCTACAATGGGGGAAAGGAATACTGACAAGATCATGGGTGTGCAATGCAAAAAATAATATCCTGGCCCCAACTCTGCCCGGTGCAATCCTTCATGCTGAAGTTCTTTTACAAGACTTCATTAGAAGCCAAGAGGCTAAAAAGTTGGGATAAACTTGATTGAAAGTCATTGAATAGCATGATGTCACAGAACTGTTTGAGTCCTTAAAGCAAATTATTTTCACTTCCAGCTGCTTTTTTTCTGACTCTCTCCTCAAGTAGTGACATGTGATAGGCCTGAAAAGGCTGGAGCTATCTATGAAAAGCAAAAAAAATGCAGAACTTCCAAACTGAGGAAATCATCCCATTGACTGCTCCCTGGAGGAGAGCTTCACTGACAGGCTCCTTATTGCTCCTACAATGACCAGAACTCAACTGTGACTTCTGTGGTCAAGGCCATCATCACTTGAAAAATGTCTCTCTTTTAATACATTTCTTATTTAAACAAACCTTAGGGAACTGTATGGTGCCAGATTCTGAGAACTAGCAGTACAATGAATTTTTTTCTTGAATATTTATGCTGCCCAGCCTGTAGAATTTAACTTAACAAAGAACATTTAGTGCAAGGTAGCTATGTGGATGAATAGTTTTTTTGTGTGCTTACTAAAAATGGGGGCTCCAAAGAAAAATCAAATACCCATTGGAATAATTCTGCTTTACCCAATGATGGTCAGAAACCATGCAGGGAAAAGTGGGGAAATTATAAAAAACCTTATTCTGAAGAGGCAACAGAGTCAAATGTCAAAGTTTAATGAAAACCAGCCCAACCAGTGGCTCAGCTATAGGAATGAGCCTCCAGAGCCAGCTCCCTGCTCTCTCTCTCTCTCTCTCTTTCTCTTCCTCCATAAATGGAATTCCTTCTGTTAGAACTGTGTTAGGGCAAAGACCCTCTTCTGGCCTGACACTTAAGCTTTCCAGTGGTTACTGGTAGGACATTGTTAGGCAGTGGAGAACAACAAGCTCCACTTGTTGCCCTGGCTGGTGTGGCTCAGTGGATTGAGCACGGGCCTGTGAAGCAACGGGTCACAGGTTCGATTCCCAGTCAGAGCACATGCCTGGGTTGCCAATAGGGGACACATGAGAGGCAACCACACATTGATGTTTCTCTCTCACTCTTTCTCCTTCCCTTCCCCTCTCTCTCAAAATAAATAAATAAAATATTTTTTTAAAAAGAATATCCTCTGTCAAGTGACAGATATGCACCTCACTTTAAAGGCAGCAGGTAAGGTTTTAACATGTGTCCTGTGATGGTTTTAGGCAATCTCTCCTTTTGGGTACAGAAAGACATTAATAGGTAAACCCTACCTCCATCCTTCACTCTATACCCGCCATGGTCTATATCCACAGCAATTATTAAAGACAAAGTCTAGCCCTGGCTGGTGTGGCTCAGTGGATTGAGCTCAGGCTGCGAACCAAAGGGTCACTGGTTGGATTCCCAGTCAGGGCACATGCCTGGGTTGCAGGCCAGGTCCCCAGTGGGGGCCAGGTGAGAGACAACCACACATTGATGTTTCTCTAACTCTCTTTCTCCCTCCCTTCCCCTCTCTCTAAAAATAAATAAATAAAATCGTTTAAAAAATAATAAAAACAAAGTCCAAATGACAACGTTGTGGAAATTCTTTTGCAAATCGTCTTCAGCCTGTAGCCTCTGCAAGGGGAATGGACTTGATGGGGTCGGCAGGAGGAAAACTCTCCTTTGACTGCAGCCTGCGGCGTTCTCCTTCCTCAGAGACGAGTGGGGCTTAGGCTGGGTGTGGGGGCCTGTCCTCGGGTGGTGCCAGCCACCACTCCATCCCGCAAGAGGAAGAAGAGCAGAATACGTGGGCTAGACAGCAGTTGATGTTCTTGCTATTATTCCCTTACTTTACTATGAACTTGTAATTTTTTTTCAAGATTGCTCATTATGCTAAAATATAGTCTCTTTAGAAAAGGGTCACTTCATGAACTTCAGGTAAGCCGACGGCAGAGCAGCACCTGAGCGGTCTGAAGGGTGTTCTGCTGGGCAGATGCCCACGCGCTGCCAGCCCATGTCTTTGTCCTCACGGAGCCACCGTTGTCTTCTCCTACCCGCTCTCTCACACAGCCTCACACCCGCCGTATTAATCTGCTCAGGCTGCCATAACAAAATACCATAGAGTGATCGGCTTAGAAACAACAGAAATGTATTTCTCCCAGTTCTGGAGGCTGTGGAGTCTTCAATCAAAATACCATAAAGTAGGTTTTATTCCGAAGCCTCTCCTTTTGGCTTCTTGATGGTCACCTTCTCCCTGTGTGCTCATATAACCTCTTCTTTGAGTGCACATTGGGTGAGCGGGTGGGATGAAGGGGAAGAGAAAGCGAGAGGGAGAGAGGGAGAGGACTCTCTGGCCTCTCCTCCTCCTTTTATAAGAACACGAATCCAATTGGATCAGAGCCCCACTCTTATAACTTCATTTAACCTTTGTTACCTTCTCATGGGCCTTATGTCCAAATACATTCACATTGGGGCTTCAGGTTTGAATGTATGAATTTGGGCAGGACATAGTTTGGTTCATAGCCCCCTGGCTTCCCTCCTCCCAGCTAGCTTCCTGCTTAACTTTGCATCTAGGGACTAAGTGGCTATAACAGAAATAGATGTGTCAGAAAAGGAATTGGGAAAATTGGGCCCAACAGCAAAAAAGGGCATTTAGATATAAGTAATGGGTTAACTGAAGGAAATAATGCCACCCTTTATTTAGTTTTGTGATGTTAAAGCCCAAGAGTAATTTTTGACCCTTCTGGTGTTAGCTAGCTATTGCTGAGTAACAAACAGCACCAAAGTTTCACTAATTTAAACATTGATTTACTATCACTTACGTATCTAGGAGTCAGCTGGATCTTGGCTGACCTGGATGGGGCTCAGTTCCACACTGAAGCTGCAGCAGGTGCTCTGCTTCTTGCCAGAGGCTTGTGGGCTGTCTCTGCTCTGCATGCCTCTCACCTAGTAGGCCAGTTCAGGCATGTTGCTTTCGTAATGGTTGGCTGAGGTTCAGAAGCAAAGCAGAAGCACACCAGGCCTTTCAAATCCTAGACTTGGCATGGCACATTGATGTTTCTGTTTATATCGTTGGCTGAAGCAAGCCTCGTAGCCAAGTCCAAAGTCTACCCACACTGAGGCCCTGGCAACAGCATGAGTGCAGGAAGGGGTGAAATATTCACGGCACCACATCTTCCCCTTATTTACTTTCCATAGCTGATACATGACACTGGCTTATGGATGTTATCACCCAAATCTCCAGAATATGTCTACTTCTCATCTTCTCCATCCTCCTCCTAGTCTGTGCTAGTATGTTCCATCTGGACACAGCAATAGCCTCCTGACTGAGCCAATTTTGAACCCATGCTTAAAAAGCCTTGCATGTTTCTGGTCTTAAACTTCTGCCACGTCACAAGAACGAGCCCAGGCTGGCCTCCTGGAGGATGAGAGGTTATGTGGAGCAATGTCAAGTTGTCACAGTCAAGTCCATTCTAGATCAACCCCCTGCTGACCTCTAAGCCAAGACTGCCTCAGATCCACAGAAGTGCTCAGACTCAAGATTCCTGAGCTGAATATCCAGTAAATGCTTCTTGTTTAAGTTCGACATGTTGCTACATGGCAAGAGCTAACTGAGACAATGTTTAAGGTAATGTTACTAGGTTTCTAAAAAGACACTACTACTATCCCCACCCCCGCACCCCTTCTGCTCTTGCCCCCTAAAGCATAGAACTTTCAGACGGGCAGTTCTGGATTTAAATCTTCTCTAAAACATTAACCAGATGACTTCAATTAATAGTTCCAAGGCTCATATTCCTCGCCTATAAAATAGAGTTAATAATATTGTGGCCGAGAAGGCATGTAGTTATCCCTGAACATCTTATATTCCTTTCTTCATGTTTTAGAACCCCAGGTTTTTAGCTGGGCACAGGGTCATCCGCCCAAGTGTGATTATGTGACTAAATTCTGGACAGTGAGCTCTAAGTCAAATATCATGTAGTAGAAATCTTCCTAAGGGAGCCAGTACATTTCCTCTGCCCGTTTTTTCTTCATCCCTTTTCTCTCTGTGGGCACTGCAGCCAGTGGCCAATTATGAGGGAGAGGGAGCTCAGGTCCCTAAGCACTTTGTGAGGCACAACTGTGAACCCCACCGCAGATGGCCTAGTTCTGGACTTTTATGCAAGAGAAGTAGAATTCTCTCTTGCTTAAACCATTGTCATTTTAGGTTTCTGTTATTCACAATTGAAATTAATCCCAACATAAATAGCTTCTTTGCTCATTTGTTGTGAGTGCCTGGAGTCATGCCTAGGACACAGTCAGTGACCAAAAAAGAAATGAATGTAGCTCTTATTATTTTTTATTGATAACAGTAGTACAGGCAATAGCATCATACCTCCCCGGCTAATCTTGGGATAAAATTGCCCGTGCTGCCAATTTTGTTGAAGTCGGCTCAAGTTATGGCTGTAGTCACACAATTTACATGACCATGATATATAGATCTATGTGTTTGTTGATCCTTTCATCTTAAAGAGTTCTCTTCTTAACTCATCACTCACTAGAACAAAAGTTTTGTCTCCATAAAAATTTAGGAAACAGACGTACACGAGCAGGGGCGGCCTGGTACTCGCATGGTCACAAATTGGAACTCGCTCTGGTAGTGCCGTCGACACACAGCGTGCCAGAGAAGGCTGTGAGCTTGTTCTATAGAATTCCTGTTCCCTTGTAAACATTTCAAAACGGTATTAAGAAAATGCGGTCTTTGTATGTACTTGAAAAGCAATATTACATATAAAATACTATATTTACTAAGCAATACAGCTTCTTAAAAAATTATACCTCAGCTTGACAAGAGTGAAAAACTTCACTTTAGATATTAGGAGAAATGCTTTTTAGAAAACGATTACCATTATAACTCTGCCATGAGATCCTTTGCTGTTCCCTACTGTGAAGATCATTATTTTGAGATGTGGAAAGTCAGCAAAAAGGCATGCAGAACCTCCCCCAGTACTGAATCAATTTTTTAAGACAAATTTTCCTCAGAAATATGGGGAAACACAGAGAACTCATTCATAACGTGTTCCTCAAGCAAAAATTCTTTTACATGATTGTGACATTAAAAAAAGAACTTGCAGAGAAATACTGTTCACAGTGGATTCCACATGGCATTTGATAGTCATGTGTCATTACCAAAGAAACTAACAGGTTCCAATTTAAGTGGAATGATGCTTTTCTCATTAAGGTATCTTTTAAAATTAATTACAGAAGCCTATTATAAAGATTTTTTAATAAGTCCTCTACTGCGAAGATCAATAGAAATAAAATAAATGGCTATTAGGGGAAGCTGGTTGGAAAATTGCAAGAAAACCTAAACTAATTGAACAGGAGAATCAAGAAACAGTTTCCAGGCACAAGTAGACTTGAGAGGTCTTAGGGAGGGGTGGCGGTCTGACTAGTGAGATACACAAGTATGTGAGAAGCATCAGTCAAGGCAAGAAGCAGGATAACCTGTGGACAGGTTGCCGATTAGTAAGGGCCAGTGGGATACTGGTTGGGAACAGTAGAACACAAGACTGGGAATGCTGACTGTGACATGGTGGAGGGCACAGTATGGGATGCTGTATCTAAGTCACTATAACTAGTAATCATTAAAGGGTTTTTAATGGAAAGATTTTTTAAAAATCAATGCTAACTTTACTAGGTGAATTCTACCAAATAGTTACAGGAGGGTTAATATCAATTATTCATGAATTCTTCCCAAAATTCCCAACTTCCCAATTCATTCAATGAGGCCAGTACCACCCTGATACCAAAACCTGGCAAAGACATGACAAGAAAATTACAGACTACCCTGGCCAGGTAGCTCAGTTGGTTAGAGCATTGTCCCAATTCGCCAAGGTTGTGGGTCCGATCTCTGGTCAGGGCACACACAAAAAGCAACCAATGGATGCATAAATAAGTGAAACAGCAAATTAGTGTTTCCCTCTCTCAAATAATAAAAAAATGAAGAAAATTATAGGCCAATATCCCTCATGATTATAGATGCAAAAATCTTCAGCAGAGAATCGGGAACAAAATCCAGCATTACGTAAAAGGGTTATCCTCCAAGACAGGTGGGATTTATGCCAGGAATGCAAGGTTGGTTGAACACTACAAAATCAAGTAATGTCACCATATCAATAGAATAAGAAATTAGAATGCAGAATTTAACATAAACCCTCACATTTGCAGTCAATTGCTTTTCATAAGGGTGTCAAAACAATTCAATAGAAAGAATAATTATTTCAACAAATGGTACTGGGATAAACTGAATATCTACATGCAAAATAATGAAGGTGGACCTCTACCTTACACCATATACAGAAATTAACTCAAAATGGATCGAGGACTTAAAGATAGGAACAAAAATTATCAACTCTTAGAAGAGTATATAGTGGTAATAATCTTCTTATTTTGGACTTGGCAATGGCTTCTTAGATATGACACAAAAAGCACATTAATCAAAGACAAAATTGATAAATTAAACTTCCTCATAATTAAACACTTGTTTCTTAAAGGACACCATCAAAAAAGTGAATAGATAGACTATGGAATGGAAGAAAATATTTGCAGATTATATATGTGATAAAGGACTTGTATCTAGACAATACTTTAAAAATCCAATTTAGCCCTGGCTGGTGTGGCTCAGTGGATTGACCACTGGCCTGGGAACCTAAAGGTCACCAGTTTAATTCCTGGTCAGGGCACAGGCCTTGGCTGCATCTAGGTCCCCCATTGGGGGTGTATGTGAGGCAACCAATCAATGTTTCTCTCACACATTGATGTTTCTCTCCCTCTCTTCCTCCCTTGTCCTCTCTCTAAAAACAAAAATAAATAGAATCTTTAAAACAACCTAAAAAACCCAATTTAAAAGTGGGCAAAGGATTTGAATAGACATATATCTAAAGAAGATATACAGATGGCCAATAAGTACATGAAAAGATGCTCAGCATAGTCATAAGGAAAATACAAATCAAAACCACAAGGGATACCTCTTTACACCAATTAGTTTGGCTATAATAGGGAAAAAAAAACCTGAGTAACAAGTGTTGGTGAGAATCTGAACAAATTGAAGTCTCCACAGACTGCAAGTGGGAGTGGAAAACAGTGCAGAATCACAGTGTGGCAATTCCTCAAAAAGTTAAACATAGAATTGCCACGTGACCCAGAAATTCTACTCCTAAGTACACGCCAAAGAGAAATGAAAACCTAGATCCACACAAAAACCTTTAAATGAATGTGCATACAGCAATATTCATAATAGTCATAAGGTAGAGATAATCCAAATGTCCATCAACCAATGAGCGGATAAATAACGTGTAGTGTATCTATATGCTCCAGCAGGAAGGACCGCGGAGAACACTGTGCTAAGGGAAAGAGACCCATCACAAAAGATTACATAGTATAGGATTCTCTTTTTATGAAACGTCCAGCACAGGTAGATTCATAGAGACAGAAAGGAGGTTAGTGGCTGCCCAATGCTGGATGGAGAGACGGGAGGACTGGAAGGTGATACTTAAGGGGTATGGTGTTGGGGGGGAATGGAAAAAATATTCTAAAATTAACTGTGGTGATAACTGCACAACTCTCTGGACATACTAAACACTATTGACTTTTTAAAAACTTATGGTGTTATGTTAGAGGAAGATGAATGGGAACAGAGAGAAACAGAAAGCACAGAGGACAATTAGGAGGTTATTACTCTTATAACCTAGACTCTTAGAGAGAAGACATCCCATCCGCAAAGCTTTTCCACTCCTCTCTGCATGCCCATTCCTATTCCTATCAAATATAGTTGGAACATACTTAGCTATGAAATCTGTACTTGATAAATCGATAAATATGCAACAGGGTAGGACTTGGGAATAAATCGTAAAAGAAGCTCCCAACTCTCTAGGGATCATTTTTATTATTTAAGTAACCAAGGGAAAATGCCCATTTCTTAATTGTTTACTTAAAGGTCAAGAATTTAAACTTTGATTCTGGGCAAGAGATATTTAGCTGATGTAGAACTCCAGACTCAGTAAATGAGATTCTGCTTCGTGTCTGACATGTAGTAGTCCTCAACAATATTTTAAAAAATTAAGTGAATGAATTTTAAGAATAAAGATAGATTTTATAGCCCTGGCTGGTGTGTCTCAGTGGACTGAGTGCTGGCCTGAGAACCAAAAGGTCACTGGTTCAATTTCCAATTAGGGCACATGCCTGGGTTGTCCACCAGGTCCCCAGATGAGGGCATGTGAGAAGCAACAGACTGATGTTTCACACATTGATGTTTCTTTCCCTCTCTTTTTCCCTCCCCTCCCCTGTCCCTACAAATAAATAAATAAAATCTTCAAAAAATTGACTTTGTAAGTGGCAAAGGTAGACATTGTGAAATGAAAAAATAACATATAATTTTAAAGTGGTGATGGTGAAAAAATTAAGAATGAAGAGATGCCCTGGCTAGGTGGCTCAGCTGGTTAGAGTATCATCCCGTACACCAAAAGGTTGCAGGTTGGATTCTTGGTCAGGGCACTTCCCTAGGTTGCAGGTTCCATCCATGGCCAGGGTACATAGAGAGATGATCGATCAATGTTTGTCTCTCTCAAAACAATGTTTCTCTCTCAAATTGATGTCTCTCTCTTTCTCTCTCTTTCTCTCTCTCTCTCTCCCCTTCTCTTTAAAATCAATAAACATACCTTGGTTGAGGATTTAAAAGAAAAAGGAATGGAAAGAAAGGAATATTCAATTATTTAAAAAGACAGCAAGCCTCTGATATGTGTCATGAGTTCCTTCCATCTCTTTCAGGGAAAAAATGAGAAAACAAAGAAATAAGTTGTAAAGCTATAAGAATATTGCACTTTAAGAACGCAAAAAAGACAAAAACCAATCAATGTAACTGATCATATCAACACTCCAAAGAAGAAAAATCATGTGATCCTATTGAGAAATGCAGAAAAAGCATTAGACCAAATGCAATACCCATTCACAATATAAGCCCTCAGCAAACTATGAATACAGCTGAATTTCCTCAACTGTGAAAGAAATTTTAAAAAAGAAAGCTATACAAACCAGAAACCAAAGCTTTTTAAGGTTGCAGGGAGAAAAATATAAGTTATTACTCATGCAAAAATTTGCTGAGGTAGAAAGGCAGGAAAAAAAGAGATTAAGGAAAAGAATAAGGGAGTAAAAGAAAACAAAGGAAAATAAGGAAGTAAAACAGAACTAAGGAACTATCGTCAGTATCCCCCAAATTGAAAATAATGGTTAGTCATCAGAAGCATTCTTCGAGCACTGTCCTGTTCCCCCAACCGGTTCTAGCCAGAGAGATCCAGCTTCTTATATTTAGAGAGCTTCTGTTCTTTGTCCTAGGGAATAATTAGGACGTTGATAAGAAATAAGCCAAGATTCAGGGTTTATTAACTGCCATCTCATAAGAATGATGATTAAAATATCATGATTAAGAATCAAGGAGCTTGAGCCCCTTCGAGTGCTGATTACAAAGTGATTAGTAGGGATTACCGTGAGATTAACAATGTGTGCAAGGAAGATGATTTGATTCATTCCAGGCGTCAGGGACAGAGGTGGCAGATGGTGTAGTTATACCAAGAGAAACTGTAAAACACACAGAGTAAAAGACAGTTGGATTTTTATTTGAAAAAGAAAAAATAGCTCTTGATGGGCGAGGACATGTTAGTTAAAGTTGTCTAGGTTTTTGTCATACCTTTCAGTGTGTGAAGAGTGCTAAACGGTGTGATTAGTTTCTGTCTGGAAGGAGCGAAGGGATCCAGATAATGAAAACATTAAGGCCCCGGTGCCCACTTTGTCTTTTATGTATTAATTAAAAGCCCTTTGATGAGAATTTATGATGTGAACTAACTTGCTTGGTTTACTCTTTAGACAGGTGTGGAAGGAAATAGAATAGTTCAGATGTTTAAACTAGTACTTGCATATGCAGATGAAATGTTAATGATTTTTTCAACTGATGAGTCGGTAAAAACCATCCCTTGAAATTTTGAAGCATATGTTTAAAGCAGCTGGTTCCAAAATAAGTTTAAGGGCTGCTATTTGCTAGATGGGGCTGACAAATGCGAACAGGTGATTGTCTTGGAAGAGGCCATTATTTAAAAATGAACCAATTGGGAGTTTTGGAGGATTTTTGGAGTCAAAACAATAAAAAATCAAACAGAAAATAGATGTAGCAGATAAGTTAGTATCTCTCTAGCAGATTTGGAAGTTATTTTATTGTACTGAATGTGTTGTTAATCAAAATAATTTCTCATTGCCTTGAGCCATATGGAAGTGATTTGCCATGTTTTTCTTGCTCTCCATTTGCAAAGTTATGTTTGAGGGAGCTGGCAAAGTGCCTTTTATAAAAACACTGTCTTTACAAAGTTACCTTAATGAGCTGATTGAAGACAAGATTCTTTGCATGGCAATCATGAGTGAAGTGGTTGTCTTAACTTGTACGAAGGGCCTAAGAAAATCTTGACAAAAAAAAAACCCTTCTCAAATAATTCTATTTTTCTGAGACATACTTAAGGCAGCATGCACACTAAATACATTGACTGACTACTGCCCTGGCTGGTTAGAGTGGTGTCCCAATATGCCAAGGTTGAAGGTTCGATCCCTGGTCAGGGCTCATACAAGAATCAACCAATAAATGTGTAAATAAGTGGAACAACAAACTGATGTTTCTCTCTCTCTCTTTCTCTTTCTCTCCCTATGCCTTCCTCTCTCTATATATAATATATTATTAAAGTGTAAGCAGTTAATTTTTTTGTCTTGATAAGTCATTTCAACTGCAGAGTAGTTTGGGTGTATTCTAGACTAAGAATGGAGGAGATAGATGGACATTTTCCTTCTGTACACATTCATGATGAAAAAGCTTAGCAAACTAGAAACAGAAGGGTATGTTCTTAATTTGATTAAAAAATCAATTAAAAACACAAAACAAATATTATACTTAATGGTGAAATATTAAAAAGTTTTTCTTCTTAAAATCAAGAATGAGACATGGATGCTTATTATCATTATGTTGATTACCATTGAACAGCTCTTAGCCAATGCAACATGGCAAGAAAAAAAGTTATAAAAATGTCAAAGGAGCCCTGGCTGGTGTAGCTCAGTGGATTGAGCATGGGCCTGTGAAGAAAAGGGTCGCTGGTTCAATTCCCAGTCAGGGCACATGCCTGGGTTGCAGGCCAGGTCCCCAGTGGGGGACACATGAGAGGCAACCACACATTGATGTTTCTCTCCCACTCTTTCTCCTTCCCTTCCCCTCTCTCTAAAAATAAAAAAATATATATATGTATATATATATATATATATATAAATGTCAAAGGAAGAAATAAAAAAACTGTCATTATTCACTGATGACATTATTGTATATATAGAATATATAAAAGAATCTGCAGCCCTGGCTGGTGTAGCTCAGTGGATTGAGTGTGGGCCTGCAAACCAAACAACTGCGGTTCAATTCCCAGTCAGGGCACATGCCTGGGTTGTGGGCCAGGTCCCCAGCTAGGAGTGTGGAAGAAACCACCAACTGATGTTTCTCTCCCTCTCTTTCTCCCTCCCTTCCCCTCTCTCTAAAAATGAACACACAGAATCTTTAAAAAATAAATTAAAAAAAAACAATGTTATTTCTATATAACAATTAGAAAATAAAAATTTAAAAATAATGTCACTTGCAAATAATACTGACTATAAACCATAATTAAAAATAATTTTTTTTGCCTTGGCTGGTATAGCTCAGTGGATTGAGTGCGGGCCTTTGAACCAAAGGGTTGTGGTTCGATTCCTGGTCAGGGCACATGCCTGGGTTGCAGGCTAGTTCTCAGCAGGGGACGCATGAGAGGCAAGCATACATTGATATTTCTCTCCCTCTCTCCTTCCCTTCCCCTTTAAAGATAACTAAATAAAATCTTAGAAAAATAAATAAAATAAATACGTTTTTGATTAAAACAAAGTAAAAATAATATCACTTAAAAATAAGTGTTGGTGAGAATGTAGAGAAAAGAAAATCTTTGCACATTGTTGGTAGGAATGTAAATTGGTGCATCTTCTATGGAAGATAGTGTGAAGGTTTCTCAAAAAATTAAAAATAGGCCCTGGCCAGTGTGGCTCAATTGGCTGAAGCATCATCCCATATACCAAAAAGTTGCTATTGGATTCCCGGTCAGGGAACACACCAAGGATGCAGGTTCGGTCCCCATTCAGGGTGTGTATGGGAGGCAACTGGTCCATGTTTCTCTCTCACATCAGTGTCTCTCTCTTTCTCCCAGCCCCCTGCTTTTCTCTCTAAAAGCAATGAAAAAATGTTCTTGAGTGATGATGAAATAGATAGATGAATAGATAGATAGATAGATAGATAGATAAAATTAAAAATAGAACTACCATGTTTCCAGTAATCCCACTTCTGAATATTTATCCAAAAGGGAAAAAACACTCATTCAAAAAAGATATAGGTACCCCAATGTTCACTGCAGCCTTATTTATGATAAGCAATACATGGAAACAATATAAATATCTATCAGTGAATGAATAAAGAAAATTTAATATATAATTAATAACATATATTTATTTATATGTAAATACTATATAAATTAATGAATATATATCATACCTATAATTCAGCCACAAAAAAGAATGAAATTCTTCATTTACAACAACATGGATATACTTTGAAGCATTATGCTAAGTGAAGTAAGTCAGACAGAAAAAGATAAATACCATGTGATCTCACTTATATGTGGAATCTAAAAAAACAAAACAGAACAGAACAAAGAAAATACCAACGACAGAAAGGAAAACCTGAGCTCATGAACACAGAGAGCAGAGTGGCGGTAGCCTCGGGCAGGAGGCAGAGACGGGCAAAGGATGAAATGAGTGAAAGGAGGGGTCAAAAGGAAAGAACTTCCAGCTTAAAATCAATACGTAAGACGACGCAATGTACGGCATGGTGACTATAGTTACTAATACTGCATTCCGTACCTGAAAATAAGTAAGAAAGTAGACCTTGAAAGTTCTTACTACTGTTTTCAAGGAGAAAAAATTATAACTATGGTGAGCTGTGAGGCAAGTATACCAAGTTCATTGATCTTAAGACACATTTTTCCCATTTTTATATCACTGAAATTAGAATATATGTTACAGTTGGTGGCATCTTGCAGTTATAATTGTCAGCATTTTAGATTTCTCAGTAGTACATAAAATAATAATGCGTCTTACGATGAATCCTGCCTTAGAATCAGTCAGGAATGGTATTTATAAATGAAACTATTCCCTTGAATACCAGGTAATTCTTCTGGGGTCAATTATTTAACTATGTCTCTTGACAGAAATGTTATAGGTTAAAAGAGATTTAAAGATATACTAGCCAAATTCTACTTATGAATTTTATTTAAATCCTGATTTGAACAAATCAATGTAGAGGACATTTTGGGGGACAATCAGAAAAATTGGAACACTAATTGGATGTTAAATGATATTAAGAAATGACTGTTAAGTTTTAAAAAATGTAATATGGTATTATGATTTTTAAAAAGTTTGTTTATCTTTTAGAGATACATAGTGAAATATTATGGATGAAATATTATAATGTCTGGGGTTTAAAATAATCCAAGGAAGGGGTGGGGGAGTAGAGGGTGGAGATAAGAAGATTGGGGTGAAGGGAGGAGAAGATTGGCCATATGTTAATAATTGCTGAAGTGAGGTGATGGATTCATTATCTCCTGTCCACTTCTGTATATGCTTGAAAATGTTCACAATGGAAT
>PVKM010019999.1:0-23711 GCA_004027735.1 Carollia perspicillata | reverse complement strand
CACATGAGTCTTTAGAAACCTTGAGAATGCAGTATGACCACTCCAGAGGCTCTGGAATTCAGAACATCTGCTGCCTGTACCAGCTATGCCTGCTTGAACTCCAAATTCTTTTCCACAACCAAAAACATAACAATGCTAAGGTAAAGACAGAAGCCCAATGAATAATTTAAGCCTCCTTAACACAGTTCTTGGGACTGTTCTCCTATACATAAAAAAATTCTGAGTCACCTTCAGATAAGAAGAGGGGTCGTGACTGCTGAGCAGCACCCTGTCTTTGCACCATTCTAGGGAGCTCTGGGGAAGAGGGCCGCGGGGAAGTCGGTCAGTCTTTCCCAACACTGGAAGGTGTGAACATGTCGATAACAACGCACAGATCTGTAACTGAGCAGCTTGACTGGAGGTCTACAGGAGATGGACTTTATGACAGAAAGAAGACAGGCTTTGGATTCAGTCAGATCTGGGGGGAAATCCTGCTTCGGCCTCCTGCTCCTGGGTGATCTCAGGCAAGTTACTTAGTCTTTCTGAGACTCCGTTTGCTCAGACATGAAGTAATACACAAGCACGAGGTAGCAGTGAAGATCGGAAGTAATATACTTAAGGCATCAGCATGGGGCAACACGCGGTGTTTAAAGCTCTGTTGATATTTTAATTGATTTCAATGTCTTATAAAAGGTTGAAAGTAGAAATAATTTAATTATAATAGTTTATTTTATTACCATCAAGTTCACAAAAGTGATCCTGTGAGTCATCGTATCTTGCCCAGTCAATGAAAGCTTCTTTGCTTTGATTACTATGGGAAGGAGGAATAAAGAGGAAAAGGATTAAATCTGGAGTTGCAAATTTTAACAATGTATTTTAGTATAATTAAACATAAGATAACCTGCGGTCACTTCTTCATTAATTACATGGTGTCACAAATTCACTTAATGGTTACATGAAGGAATGATGAAGACAAGTTACGGGAATATGAAAAACACAGATATTAACCTCCACTGATATTTTCCTTTTAGTGTACATCAACAAAACGTTACCGAGGATGTTCAAGGTAGCGCATTTTGTAGAAGCAAAAAAATTTGAGACAACCTAAACGTCATCAGTAGGGGAATAGATAAGTAAAATGTAGTATATTTATATCAGGAAAACTATTCATTGGTTAAAAGAATGAGACAAATCTCTGTTTTAACAGGGACAGATCTAGAAAGCAAAATGTGCAGTATAAAAAGAAAGTTGCCGAATGTTAAATACAGTATTATATCATTTACATAAAGGAAAAGTAAAATTGTATGCACAAAACTATACCCATGTGTATGTAATAAAGGCAAAAACATGGCCTGGGTATACACTACATTCACAACAGTCGTGACCTCTGAGAAAGAAGGAAAGAAAACAGGATTGAGGAATAGAACACGGGGGATTTAAATTTTATCTTTGATACCCCTCTTTTCTTAAAAAAAAAAAAAAAACCGTCACAAGGCAGAAAACGTTAACATTTATTCAGTTGGAATGGAGAATATATGGGTATTTATTATCCTTTCTCTTTTTCTAAATTAAATTTTTTTCAATAAGTAAGGTAAATAAAACTGCTAACTTCATTAAGTTTATAACAATTATAGTACAGAAATACAAATCCAAACAAACAGGGAAATGAAAAAGAATTTCTGTAATATTCTATTCCCCACTCACTGATATGTTCGGTCATTTTATAGTGCATAATCTGAGACCATTTACAAATTATTTATGTTAGTCTTCAAAGGCAGGTTTGTCCTTAGAACAAATAAGGAAAACTCAAATAAGGAGGGTATTAGGACCTTCAGGAGTAAGTGCAATAGTGAAAACTGCCTGTGTACTGTTATGTTAATAGTAACTTTTATTCAAAATGTAACAGATAAATTGAATTACTATTTATAAAAGACTTAGAGATTCAAGTTCCTTTTCCCATAATAATCAGAAAGGACAGACCCATACATCTTGCAAAAGCTGAGCAATCTTCTAGATTTCTACTTTTTAATAGAGGCACTATTGATGACTTAGAAATTTAAGAACGAATCAGCCAACAAGAGGAAGCCCCACTCTCATGGCCTGCAGGATAAAGAATAACTTCTTCCTTTGACAAAGTAGTTGAAACTTCAGTGTTTTAAAATCACAAGAAAAACAGGAGATTTCTGATATAAACAACAGACTTTCTTAAATATTACTAAAACAAAACTTACCTTAATGTGCTGTTAATTGCCCCCAGCTTATTAGCTTGCTCGCAGTCTTCTAGCTCCCTGGTACTGTTTGCCACTTTCGAGTACTGAAAGGAAGTTCACAACAGACAAGTCTGAGTAATACTCATTCCCTTTTTATTTCAGGCTCAACTGGCAGGACAAGCAGTCTGTCAGTGATAACATACACGAAATACAGACACATCCTATTATTAACAAATATGAGAAATACAAGTGAAATGAATCACAGACTTCTACTAGTAAATAAGCAGATTATGATTAAAAACAAAAACATAATCAGCATGTTGATGATGATATAAACTCAACCTTCTTGGGAACTTCATTTCACAACATTTATCAAGAGTTATAAAAATGCATAAACCCTTGAGCCAGCAGCCCCACGATGGAAACCAAATTCAGAGCAACAGTTAAAAACAGAAACAAATTGATGTACAACCACTTTTGAAAGTTCTCTGGTACCGGCTTGTGAGGCGGAGGTAAGGCACACCCCACGGCCCGGCAATCTTATTTCTACTTCTACACCCAGAAGAACTTACACGCATGCACAGTGAGACAGAAGACAAAGACGCTAGGGCCTCACTGCTGGGGGGAGCAACCCCAAAGACAGCTGAAATGCCCACCGATACGGGACATGGTATGGTCATACAATCGAGTACTACACAACTGTCAGAATTAACTACATCAACTTATCAACAGAGACAAAACGTCAAAAGCATAATATGCAGTAAAAATACACACTGAAAAAATGTTTTAACTGGAACAAATACAAAACTATAGTATTTAAATTTTTTAAAATTTCACAGAAAAGATCTATATACACTGTGGATGCTTATACAATAACGTGTAAAAACAGAAAGTATATCACAGCATACACAGCGACTTCAGAAAATGTCTCACTTTGGGGAGGGAGGACACAGAACAGGGTTGGGAAGGAGTCCAGAGGGGATTCCAACTGTCTTTATACTGTTTGTTTGTTTACTTGAGACCTTAAACAAGAATAAATAAAAGGGAGCAGATGCGAACCAGAGCCCACCTGGGGAGAGAGCAATAGTGGAAAAACGCTGATGCCTCACTTACGGAGGCAGAGAGGGCAGGTATGAGGACCTTCACACGTATGTGTGACAGCAGAAACTACATGTGTACTATGATCTAAAAACATGGGAATGACACAGTAAATCACAGCATATTCAGAAGAGGAAAGGGGTAATCTTTAGTAAAAAAAAAAAATAGCTTAATTCCATTTAAAAGTAGTAGGCTCAAAATATCTTGATAGTTGTTCACCCTGTACAACGTAATCCTGAAAATGACAGACTGACTAGTTGAAACAGAAGACAAAAAATACGCACATGATAACACAGCTAGTGGGGAGGCCATCTGACTTTGTAGTAACAGTTTCCAAAAACAGAACTGAAGCTATGTGATTTTAATCGTAAGAATATACAACATCCGTGCTTGCTACAAAAATTAGGAGTTAGGGAGTTTTGGATAAAATGTGGATGTTCCCAATCAACCATATTACCATTCCCTTCTGCAACCCCCAGCAACCAGTGATTGGTGGGCTTCACCACACAAAGAAGAAATACTCAGGAAGAAAAGTGGCTCACCTTATTAGCACTCCCAGCTTTAATTCCGACAGGAATTTTGCTCTTAAAAGAACAACAACAACAAAAATTTTAAGCAATCTTCATTTTTTGAGACTTCTTCACAAAGTAGAATGCTACTGCTCTAACATGAAGGCTATTTTATTCCATGAGGAGAAAATATACATTCATTCAAATTCTGTATTCATACTACCTCTCTGAGATAACAGGTAAAGAGTTACACCAATTTAGACCTGTAAATCACGGGACAGAAAATTGAAGGACATACACAAAATCACAGCATCAAAATCAGCTCTAATTTAAACTCCCAAGGCGGTAGTTAATAGTGTATATAATTTTTAGGTTTATAAAATGAGTAAATCACTTTTTCCATACACTTCCTTATCACAGAAACAGAAGATTTAAAAACTTAAAGATTATTTGAAATATGTTATGCTCAATTCATTTTTAATTTCTGCTCTAAATCGAGTTTAAAGTTTAGGCAATTTTGGATTAATGTAGGCAGCAAGAGTAAGTTCTTTGGCTCTTATGATTGACCTAGGGTCTACCACAGAAGAACTGCATGTAGGTTCAACTTTTTTTCCTCCAAAGTGAATAATTCATTTTAGACTTAAATCTTTGAATTATTACACTTGGCTTATCAAACACAATTTTAAACAAAAATCATATCTGAAAGCAGACAATCACAGGTTGATCCTCTGATCAACCCAGGGGACTGATTTTTGATGTTTGAATGAGTTAGCAAATTGATAGAAAATTAACATGAAAAGAACTTTTCATGTTTCATAAATTTTAACCAAATATTCAGAATAAATATTTTCCTGTCCGGCTGAAGAATATAAATAATAATAATTATGATGATGATAAAAGATTTTTTTCCTAATCAGTAAAAAAGACCACATGCATGATAAAAATGTTACTTGCTGCTGGCATTTTTTTAGCATTTCGGTGTTTCCTACCAGTGCCTCCAACAGAGGGCAGGAGAGAGAAAGCTATGAAACTCAGGTCAAATCCAGCAGGCACAGTTGTAAGACCCCGAACTTAAATAGGGAATAAATACGAGCCAAAAGTACCCTCTGACCACTGTAGCACTGTACGGTATGATAAAATCAAAATCTGCAGCAGCTTGCTAAAGGGTTTGATGCTAAATGCAATCATTTGCCTCAAAATAAATCTTAACACATGAAAAATCTTAAGCCATCTGAAAATACGGGGGTAGGCACCACAGATGAGCATCATGAGTAATATAAAAATAACAAAAAAGAATGAAAAGTAACTAGAAATATAAAGTTAATCATTAAAACCAAGCATGAAGCAACCCTGTCTGTTGCCACTAACGCAAGCAACATGTAGCAGTCTGAGAATTACAAAATGAGGCAACCATCACAATTAGACTTCAGATCATGCAGTGCAAAATTTCACTCTGTATCATAACAAGTTTGAGTTCAATATGAAATGCCTACTAAATTTCCCCCCAAAGCCAGAGAAATACAAATATGGTCACATCACTTAAAATAACCAACAAAAAGCGACCAATTTTATCTCTGGGGAAAAAGGGAGGGAATGGGATTGGAAAGGAAATAGACAGGAATTTTTAAATGCATATAAATGTTATATTTCTTGTGCCCAGGATTCATATATAAACAAACATTTTCATTTATTCTTAGTAGAAACTTAAGACTAAAAAGGGTAATCTACCATAAACAATAAATATTTTAACGTAAAACAATTTAGAAATACATCCTGTACGAAGCCAAATAACTCTTGCAATTCAGCAATAAAAAGGTAACTCAATTTAAAAATGAGCAAAGGCTTAAGAGACATTTCTCCAAAGAAAATATACAAATGGCCAATAAGTACCTGAAAAGATACTTAACATTACTGGCCATCAGGGAAATGCAAATCAAAACCAAATGAGATACCATCCACAAGGATGGCCAAAATAAAAAAAGACAGATGATAACCACAGTTGGCAAGTGTGCACAGAAATTGGAACTATAATACATTGCTGGCGGGAATGGAAAGTGGTGCAGCCACGTTGGAGACAGTGTGGCAGTTCCTCAAACAGTTAAAGTTACAATATGATCCAGCAATTCCACTCCAAGGTGTACACTCAAGAGAACTGAAATTTATGTCCACACAAAAACTTGTAGCTAAATGTTCACAGCGGCATTATTCCCAGTAGCCAAATAGTGGAAACAACCCAAATGCCCATCAACAGATGAACAAACAAGATGAGGAGCATCCATACAATGGAATGTCACTCTGCAACAGGAAGGCTGTTCTGTACACGCTAAAGTGCAGAGGAACCTTGGAAATGTTACACTAAGGGAAAGGAGCCAGCCACAAAAGGCCACATATTGTATGATTTTAGTGACATGAAGAGCCCACGATGAGCTTAGAGAGAGTGGATCTCTGCTCTCCAGCAGGGAGAAGGACAGGGAAACGGTGAGTGGCTGCTAATAAGCTGGGGTTTCTTTTCGGGGTGGTAACAACGTTTATGAATGGTGACGGCTGCACAGTTCTGTGACTGTTCTAAAAACCACTGAATTGTACATTTTAGATAGAGTGAATTTCATGGTATATGAGTTGTCTCAATAAAGCTGTTATAAAAAAATAAAATATTAAATAAACAATTCAAGTTCATACTGAAATAAATAAATAATAAATAGCCAGAAAAATCCCTTGCTTACGGCAGAATACCAACTGATAAGTGTGGAAGAAATGGAATGAGAAAATCCCTATTTGGCAAACAGCACATAAATAATTATTTCAGGCAGGAGTCATCGATGAATACTAGAACTATAATGGTAAATGCATGATGAAAAGTAGGGAATTTTCACAGGCTCAAAGACTTTTCCTACTTTACAGTGAAGAAATCTGGCAAACAGCACCTTAGCCCAGTGATGAAGGTGACATCATACGACTCCCAACGTGACACATTGAGAAGGACACATCATCACGTCTATGGCATGCCCACCAAAAGTGCATGGCCTGGATCCAATAATTAGAAAAGACCAGAGAAGCCCAAAATAAGGGGCGCTTTACCAAACAACTGGTGTCCCGGAAGCGGGGCTGGGGGAGAAGGAGGGAGGGAAAAGCCGAGCCACGGAAAGACGAAGAGCTCCTGAGGGACTGACTACTCCAGGTCCAAAGAGAGCTACAGGGACACAGCATCCAAATGCTACATGTGCTTTAGGATCGGGAACTTTTTTTTCCTATAAAGCACATTATTAAGTCAGTTGGCAGTATATGGTCAAGGTCTATAGATTAGAAATCAGTATTCTATTAACGCTAATTTCCTGATTTTGTTAATTATGCTGTGCTTAGGTAAGAGAATAATCTTGCTTTTAAGAACACATACACTGAAATATTTAGGGGTAAAGGGTCACGTCGGTAACTTACACCTAAGTGGTTCGGAATATAATGTTACTAAATATGTACATATAGAGAGAATAATCAAGCAAATGTGATTAACCCTTAGGGAATCTGGATAAAAAGTATATGGGAATTGTTTGTACCATTCTTGCAAATTTTCTCTAGGTCTGCAATTATTTCAAACTAAAAACTTAAAAAGCATACTATATTCTTGAAGGGAAATGAAAGTAATATATTTTTGAAAATGTTCCCATTAGGAAAGACATTCGTTCAGATGGGTTTTTCGTATTTTTAGGGATAACAAACTAGGTTAACTGGTTAGGTAAGAAAAGCAAAAAGTAATGTGAAAATATAGCTAGTAACTAATTACTAATGAAAAAGAATATAATTAACTATACTAGATGTCAAAAAACAAAACCTAAAATGTAAACATTCCATTACTAATAAATGTAGCCTTTTTTTCCCCATTGTAAGAAGACCAACTGGAAACCTAGTTCCAAGCCTGAAATTTCCCCCCTTTATGTACTTTAATTCCCGCTCCGAATTTTACATTTGAAGTTCAGTAGCGCTTTTTGTTGTTGTTGGGTTTTTTTTGCCTATGACACAAGACACAGATGCCAGAGGTGTGGGTAAGAGTCAGCCAGCTGCAGGCCCATCCAAGTGCAGGCCTCTGGTCAGCGCGTTACCTCTGGACAAGGCTCCACGTGGCAGTCTTTGATGGAGCAGTGGCCGTCCTCAGCCCAGAAAGGACACGGTCGCTTCAGATTGACCTTGAGAGAAAGAATGAGTTAACATGAGTACGCCTGTGTCACAGCCCTGCAGTGCTCTCTTCGGTGTCCCTGCGCTGGGCACCGGGGACATGATGACGAATGAGCAGAAGCTTCCTGTCCCCAGGCACCTTGCACAGTTCAGAATTTAAATGGCTGCTATTCTCCAGACACCCAGATGTAATATCAATTTTTAAAATTAAGTGATGCTATTAATCCTCTGACACTTCAAAGAAAAGAAGCAAGCCAAGTGCACAGCTCATCTGGAGAAGTGGAAAGCATTTCCGGACTCCACCCCTCAATGTCTCCAGGGGTCCCTCACGCCCCCATCACTGGACGAGTGAGTTTGAGCCCCACCGTGTGTCAGGGCTGGTGGGCTCTGTGGGAAAAGGCAGAAAAAGCACTCCCCTCCCCACAAAACCCTCACCATCTGCTGGAGGATACAAAATTTATATATCCATATGTTTCTTTAATAACAAATCGTGAGGAAAATCTCGACTTTCTGATGGAAAACGCTGGGGCTGGTGGCTGCAGGCCACAGTCCGGAAGTATTGTTTCAGGACAGATGAACGTTGGAGGGACAAATGGGTTTGGCTAAGATGACAGACCTCAGACACTTCTGAGAACTGAAAATGGCCAAGTCACTGACTTCTGGTGGGGGTGGGGGTGGGTAGAGTGGCAGGGAGTGAGGGAGGCACAGGCAAGGGACAGGTCGGGCAGGGCATTTTAACCACTGTGACAATTCTGAACTGTCATGTTCTAACCATGACGGGAAGACAGCAATCTAACAGGACTTGCAGAGGGATGGCCCAAGTCAAAGACCACAGTTTTTAATTCTTGTTTCCTCCCTTTTCACCCCCTTCAAACAGTTCACTACGGGCTCCTCACCGCCCCCACTGGCCCACTCATTTCTTGCCCAGACTCCTCCAAGTCTCTCTGCTTCCACCGCCTCCGATTCTTACACAGCAGCCATAACCACCTCTCTGAAACATCATTCAGATGATATCGATCCGCACTCCAAACCCTCCTGTGGCTTCCCAAAGTCTGCAGCCAGCTCACCAGGCCCCTGTCTTCTGGCCTCCTGCCTACCCCGGCCCTCGTCTCCTGCCACGAGCCTCCGGCCACACAAGCCCTCCTGCTGGCCCCCCATCAGGGGCTCCCTTCTGTTCCCAGGTGGTTACAGAGGCTATTCTGCGGTCCTCCAGGTCGGCCTGTGGCTCACTCCCCTCACCTCATCCCACTCTCCCACAGGACATTCACTGCCAAATTACTAACATGACCGAGTATGTGCTCTTCCCTCCAGCGATTCTTGCCATCTCAGTAAATGGTCATTATTCCTGTTCCTTAAGCTAACATCTGGCATCATCCTATCTCCTCTCCTCACCCCACATATACCACCTCTGAAAATCGGGTCAGGTCAAACTCCAAGTTCCTCCCTGGCCGAGAAGGCCCTGCAGGGTCTGCACCCCTGCTCTCTGCCCTTGTTCACTGGCATCCTGGTGGCTCCTCAACCACAGGAGGAACCCCGTGGCCTCAGGGCCTTGGCTCCTGCTGCTCCCTCTGCCTGAAAGCTCTGCAGACGGCTTGCTTTCTCACTCCCTTTGAGTCTTCTTCAAATACCACCTCTCAGTCGGCTATTTTAAGTTGCTAAATTCCAGGCGAATTTTCAATGCAGCAATAGGTAACGAACACATAGTGCAAGGAGAGGACTGCGGGAGACACTGTAGCACGCTTGCTGCTCAGGTCACCCTTCAGGAACGTTGCAGGCAGCCAGCTGAAGAGAGCCACTTTGTCCAAGGCGCCCACCCCTGCCCGTGATGGCCTCCATCCAGTGACTGGTGTGGGGATGGACAGGCCCAGACCTGTGCCCTGGCCGGCATGACTCAGCTGGTTGGAGTGTCATCCCCTAACTGAAAAGTCACTGGTTCAATTCTCAATCGGGGCATATGCCTAGTTATGGGTTTGATTCCCAGTCCAGAAGCATACGATCCCTGGTCCAGGCACATATGGGAGGCAACCAATGGATGCTTCTCTCTGGCATTGATGTTCTTCTCTCTCCCTCTCTTTCTAAAAAAGCAATGAAAAAGTATCCTTGGGAGAGGATAAAAATAAAAACAAAGGCCCAGACCCGCCCTCAGGCAGTGACAGCTCTGGAAGGTCACGGAGGTGTCCACTGAGGCAGCGTCACAGCTTTCCTTCTCCTTCCCCGACCCTGACTTCCTCTCTCCCTTGTCCTTCCCTCACTTGGATGCAAGGGCAGTCCCTAATTAACCTCTCACACAGTACTAGCTCTCTTGGAATCGGCTCCCCCCGGGACTTAACCTGTGGCAACTTGTCCAGCTCCTGAAAAAAAACAACTATTGATATTTTTAATAGGATCACATTAGAATGTATATATTAACTCGGGGGAGAATTAACATCTTTCTACTACGAAAACTACTTGTCCGTTTGGTCAGACTATTTCGTGCCTTTCAGGGGTGCTCTGGAGCGTGCTTCTTGCCCCAGGTGTTACACCTTTCTTCATACATCTCCTCCTATATATTTTATCTTTATTTATTGCCAGTGTAAATGGGGATTTGTCTTCTGGTATATTTTCTAACTTGTTATTGCTTGTAATTATGAAGATAATGATTTTTACTAAGTTTATAGCCTGCTATACATTTCTTATTGTTTGTGTTCATTTTATTATTTCCTTTGACTTTTCTAGGTTTACTTTTGCCATTTATAAGTGGAGATAGTTTTACTTATTCTTGAAAAATTTTTGTCTCTAAAAATGTTTGCTTTTTCTTATTTGGTTATCCAGGCTAATGCCTCTAACTGCTGAGAAGAGCACGGGCACCTTCTTCTCAGCTCCTGACCTCAGTGCGAATTCCTTCAGTGGCTCCCTGTAAGTAAGAGGCTGGCAATGCTAACGTGAGGGCTGAAATGATTGTGTTAAGGGAGTACCTATCGTTCTTAATTTATTAAATTTTCTAAAATCAGGAACATGTGTTGAAAACCTAAAGGCCTCATCCTTGCTCTTAGAATAAAATCCACTTGGACATCATATGTTTTTAGTGATATGCTGAAAACTTGGGCACTGCGTTTGATATCGCTTCTAACCTCACACCTTACATTCGGCCCCTAAGGCTCATTGGTGTTACCTTTTATACACAACATGAAGTTGATCATTTTCCTCCTCTTCCAACTCTGCTACCCGGCCCCGAATCCATGCCTCCTTTCACCTGGCTGACGCAACAGCCTCCTCAGTGGTTCCTGTATCGCCTGTCTCACACCATTACAGCTGGTCTGCTTTGTGCAACTCTCTCCAGTAGCTCCTCGTCACACCTAGAAAGAACCTCGACATCCTCGTGTTTAATAAGACCCCCTGCTCGTTTTCCTCTGGCCCCATCCACCTCTTCAGCTCAGCCTCCCTAGCTTTCCTCCAGCCATACCAGTTGCCGTCTCATTCCTCAAACGCTGAGACCTTCCCACCTGCAGTTCTAGTCCCCGCCCCTGCGTGTTCTCCCCAGGGACTGCCACGCTCACCCTTTCACATCCCGAAGCTCCTTGCTCAAGCTGTGCAGCATGAATACCTCCAATACCTTCCTTTCCTGGCCGACCTCTTTTAAACAAGGCTACTGACACTCCCCAGCCCCATTATGCTCTATCTCCTACCCTGCTTTGTTTTTCTCCATGGCAGTTGTCCTATAACCACATACAATTATATTTTATTGTTTACTAGTTTATTGTCTCCCTAGTCGGAATAAAAGCTCCATGAGGTCAGAGTCTTTGTCTTACTCAGTACTGGACCCACAGAACCCGGAATACAGCCTGCTAAATCAATGAATATTGGGTGAATAAAGGAACGGAATGGAGAGTGCAAGACAGAATCGTACCTGCCAGCTACAGCAGCCAACTGACCGGCCGACAGAGGTATACTCTTGCTTCTGCCTATACTTCCTTGTAGCATAAACATCTAAATGCGTTTAAAATTCACCTCTTCTATTAGCTTTCCTTCTCTGCCACTATGATATGTAGAGAATACTGGTTAAATTTCCTTAGACCCAGAGCTAAACACATTAACCAGATCACTGCATTCTTCTCCTTGGGGAGAGGATATGAGTACATTCCGGTTACACAGGGAGGAATTTCATGATGTCGGTAAGAACATTTTAAAAAGTTCATGTATAAGGATAAATTGTATGCTGGCTAGCCAAGGACCACACTGTACAATAATTTTTGCCTGTCCAACTTTCATTTTTCCTTCTTCTGTAACATCCTGTAATTTCCCGTTCAGAAACAACTACTTCCTTTATATTAACACAAACAGCACTGTTAGCCAAAGTGTCTTTCCTTCTTTTGGTCAAGGGGTCACGTGACCCTACCTAGACCACTGAGACCCTTTCTCCCAGGAATCTGCCTCTCATATGAAATGGTGGGTTTGGCCCGAAATCCTGGTGGCAGTGCAGAGAGAACGGTCAGTAGCTCCTGCCCTCGTTTCTGTCTTTTCTGAATTGTGCTGCTTCAGCGTGTCTTTCAATTTTGTGAGCTGCTCCATGCCTTTTTATAACGAAAATTCTACCGAAGTTTTGGTTTCTAGAACACTGAAACCATCGTTTCTTCATTTGTAAAGCATAGCTAATGCTGACCCAACAGTGCTCAGTGTAAACATTAAATGAGATACGCATTCATTTAGTCAAATATGTGAGTGCCTACTCTTGACCAGGCCTGTGGGGACACAGAGAGAGAAGACACGACCCCAAGAAAGAAGTGAATGAGCGAGGGTGCCGACAGACTGCGCATATAGGGGGTCTGGATGTTCTGTGAAGGGGTGACCTGCGGTAGGAGGTAGAAGTGACACTTCCTCTACTGCACTGGACTGAACCATATGACATCGGCGACAGTCGACTGTTGTGATCTGTAACAACTCCACATGGTTAAACCTAATAGTAGAAAGGAAACAGGAGAAAGCAGCTACAAATGCAGACAGATCTATGGCGTTAGGGTGAGAATCAGAAGAAGCCATTCTGAACTACTTTATTTGTATGGAAAGTGCCCAGAACACTAGACACTCTATGATTAGTTTCTTTAGGCCTCCATTACTCTTGGAAATGTCTGTGGAATCTGCACTCCTAAGGAATTGTGTGTAGAGGAGAAACAGTCCCCTACTTCAGATATTGTTGGTGCTGATGGGAAAAAAAAGGATGCATTCCCTAATTTTTAATTCTCTAACTTGTTATTTTTCTGCACACCTTAAAACCATCAAAATATTGGATTTTTTAATCCTCAGAAATATTTAAAGAACTAAAATAGCCTATACAGAATCAGGATAAAAGAGAAAATCATGCTCGATTTTTGAAGTACACCAAAAATTAAAGAACTTATAAACCCAACTGAACACTTAGAACAAGAGCACAGGCAAGGCCTGAGAGCAGCTTTTACACTACTCTTCTTAAATCTAACCTACTCTTTCTTACGCTTTGACTACTGTTCTTAAGTTTAAACTGCTGTTCTTTCCCATGCTGCCTTGCTGCTCCTACCTTTGCCCGGTCGCTGGTCTCTCCGTACAGAGCAGACTGCTGTTGGATTTAAGAACCAGTCCTGCGGCATCACTGGGGGCGGGCGGCGTTCGGCCTGCATCCTCAGCCCGGTCGGTGCCTCCCAGGGAGCCACCGGTGAATGTCTACTGCGCTGGGTCTCTTACACAGGGAAGAGCGCTGGCACGTGACACTAGTCAGCTCAGCTCAGCTCAGAGCCCGGGCAGGTGTGTCTGAACGGCAGAACCTCGGTTACAAGGCCGCTGACCAAGTCAGTCTGTGGCATTTCAGCTCCTGTGGAGGCTGGAGTCGCTGCCTCACTATCCGAAGTGAAGATGAAGGATTTCCCAAACATAGGAAGAGGGTTCAGTTTCTAAGCGTTCCAAAAAGACGAATAGGTTTTCTTTTTAATATATTTTTAAGACTTTATTTATTTATTTTTAGAGAATGGGTGGGAGAAAGAGAGGCAGAGACTAATAGGTTTTCAGTATAAAGTTTGAATAGATTCCAAGAGAAGATATATGGAGCTGGCCAAAAAGTTCATTTGGTTTTCCCCTAAGACGGCTCTAGTAGCACTTACTTAGTTGTCTTTAACTTCATTGGAAACAATTTGGTTAGACTGTATTGTGACACCTGTCATCAGCGTGCATTTAAAAATAGCTTGCCAAGACTGGTGAATTTTTGTGTAGCCATTTCAATATTGAAGATGGAAGAAAATACGCAACATATTATGCTTTATTATTTCAAGAAAGGTATAAACACAACTGAAATGCACAACAAGACTTGTGCAGTGTACGGAGAAGGTGCTGTGACTGATCAAACATGTCAAAAGTGGTTTGCGAAGTTTCATGCTGGAGATTTCTCACTGGATGATGCTCCACGGTCGGGCAGACCAGTTGAAGTTGACAGTGATCAAATGGAGACAGTAATTGAGAACAATCAACATTATACCAAGAGAGAGCGCCAACATACTCAAAATATCCAAATCAATTAAGTTATTGGTGATCATGAAAAATGCATTTTTTATTTTATGGAAAAAACTATATGGGCTTTTTGGCCAACCCAATATGTATGGTGCTGAGGCGAGTCGAAAGTGCATTTTCAAAAGGGTAATAAAAGTCACATCAGTAGGCAGTTACATAAAAACCTTTGGCAGCAACATAATAAAAAATAATAACCATACCTTGTAATAACGGAAGTAGTCTCGCTCTTGCAATTTTTTTATTTTGGGGAAGATTTTGAAGGTGTTAAAGTTATCGATGCTATCAATATCACACAAGCAATCATCCAGGACCCCAATGACCTAGAAAAAAATATATACATACAAAATTTAAAATAAATAAATGATGTTTAAATCTGACAAATCCATACCGTTACATAAAAAGATAATTTGTTCATTCAAATTAGCTAGGAATCACTAATTAAGATACATAACAAAGTCGTCACTTACTTTTTACTATGGTCAACTCAATAAAAAAACAACGGAAGGATTAGATGTATCCATTCTGAAGAACTAAACATTTTTGTTTAGTGGTCAAAAAGAAAGATATTGAATGAGTTTTTCCTTTGCCTACACATGTATCAACTCCAAGCAGTTGTTGGAATGCTACAGCAATTTCTTCCAAAACTAACCCAGAAGTCACGGACCGAGGAACGTCACTGCGGTGACCCTGGCTTTCTTTCAGATGGCCGCTTACAGAACACCGATGTGGCAGGCGCCGTGCCTAGAGCAGTATGTGTGCCATCACGTTCTCCAAATACCCAGTGAATAAGTATATACCCATTTTACATATAGGGAAATTAAGGCTTAGCAGGGTTAAAATAATTTCTCCAAAGTAGGAATGAGACTTAGTCCCAAGTCATTGCACTTTAAAACACATGCTCTTGTCCACTACTCAAAGTATCCATTAATGAAAGAAAAACTGGCTTTTACATTTTACAAAGTAAGTTCAGAGTCCAAAAATTCCATAACACATTCTTCAATTTTTAAATGGGATTTTAAAATGGGATTCACTGACAAGCACAGCTTAGATGAGTCTTCAAGAATTATGCTGAATAAAAAATGCTAATCCCAAAAGGTTCCACACGGTATGGTTTCATTTCCATAACACTTCTGAAATGACAAAATTCTAGAAAGGGAGCACAGATTACTTACTGGCTGGCAGAGCTTAGGGCGGGAGTAGTGGATGGAGCTGGAGTGGGGACAGGGGCAGGAGGGCTCCGTGCGATGGAGTTGCTCATTACCAGGACTGCAGTGGTGGATACATGAACCCACATGTGATAAAGGAGTATAGAACCCACACACACACGTACCAGTGAGACAAGAACAACGGGAATACAAATGTAAAGGCCCCGAGGCAGTAAGCTGGCCCAGTGGTTTTGAGGAACAAAGAGGAGACCATTGTAAGATTTTGGCTTTCACAAAGTCATGTTTTCTCACACCAGCCAACTCCCCAACACTAACTGGGTGCCCATTCAGCTCTGCAGGCGTTAGGCATGAGCAGAGTAGAACCACCGGCCAGGTGCTAGAGGTCACCAGGGCGCGCCTAGCAGTAGATGACTGTAGGGTGGGACCTCAGCCCCAGGGAGCCCTTTCCCCCAGCACCTCTCTAGTCATGTGGTGCAGACCCCCTGACCTTTCACATGCAGACTGGTCATGCGGTCTTGGACCCTCCCCTGACCTTTCCTCCCCTAGTCATTCAGTAGACCACCTTAGAGGAGGAACAAAGGGGCCAGAGGAGAGCCTCACTCCACTCCCATACAAGCCCTTGCACAACTACTCCCTTAAGCATTAAGCTGCCTGACCCGCATCAAATTACATTAGTAACAAAAGCTTTGGGTCTGTTGACCACAGAGTCAGAGTTTTGGTCCAACTGGAGATGACAGTTAGGCCTCAGCTGTGCTTCAGCTCCAGGCCCAGAAAGGCAGCAAGGCCAGGCAGGACGATGCCACGGCTGACCTCAGGACCCCCGGCCCTGGCGCCAACCAATCAGTAGAGACCACGACCCTAAAAGGACACACCTGGAAAGCTGATGAATATGCTACTGGGATCCTCCCCTAAAACCCCCACTTTTAGAAAACAGATAAAAACACTCAGGACAGAGGCCCAGCACGGCTGCCATGCCTGTGCTTTTCTCCCATCCTTCCCCCAGACACGGTCTCTGCCTTGCTTTTCCCTAAGCTCCAAGGGCCCTTCTTTTGCCTCTGGAACTTGTTTCCTGAGCCCAAGCAGCCCAGCTGGCTCACTTCTTCCAAGACTCACTTCTTCTACCTCTGTGACTTTCTAAATAAACTTTTACTTGTATTTGAGTCTTGGCTCTGAATTCTTTCTTAGCTGGAACTCAAGTACCAGGCTTGCTGAACCAAGATCCAACCATCAGTACCATTCTGGTGCTGTTTTGCTGCTAACCATACATACTATCGACATTTCAAGCAAAGCCCACAGACCAGGGGCTCAGCCATGCAGGGCTTCCTCTGATTTAAAGGCTGGTCTCAAACCTCAGGCCACCCACACTTGAGGACTGTAAACCCAAGTTTCCTGTAACTCCCTTCTCAGGTTTGGTCATATGCTAGAGTGGCCTACGGAACTGAGAAGAACACTTTACTAATGTTCTCTGGCTTATTGTAAAGAATATAAGTCCAGAACAGCCAAATGGAAGAGATGCACAGGGCAAGGTACTGGGAGGTGCAAGGCAGCACTTCCATGTCTCTGAGCCACCCTCCCATCAAGTCTCTGTACTACCAACCTGGAAGCTCATTAAAACTCATGTTTTTGCCCTGGCTGGTGTGGCTCAGTGGACTGAGAGCCATCCTGCAAACCTAATGGCTGCTGGTTCAATTCCCAGTCAGGCTACATACCTGGGTTGCAGGCCAGGTCCCCAGTTGGGGGTGTGCAAGGGGCAGTCAATCAATGTGCCTTCCGCACATTGATGTTTCTCTCCCTTTCTCCCTCCCTCCCCGCTCTCTAAAAGTAAATACATAAAATCTTTAAAAATATATATTGTCCTGAAATAGGAGTCATTCCTCTGAATAAAAAAACAATTTTTTTAACTTGTGTTTTTAAGAGCTTTTACAGAACTCCATCTCCAGCACACCTGCCCCATCCTGGAGGTTAAAGTTCCCGCCCTCTCATCACCTGTCTTTCCAGAGCAGTCCCACTCTGGGGCTACCCAGGGGAACTTCACCTAAGTCACGGGCATTAGCACTAACTGATTAAAAGGGGCTTGTTATGAATAACAAAAGGCACTCCTATTCCTCAGGAAATTCCAAGGGTTTTAGAATCTCTGTGCCAGAATAGGTGACAAGAACCTAATACATTGCCAGATTACACCACACTGAGTGACACAGGAAGCTACCAGAGTTTAAGCAGACAGTAGAAGGAACATGAAGTACAAGGCGAGGTGGAAGGTTTCTCTTTTATTTTGTATGATCAAGGAAGGTAACAATTCACATAAGTGGACAAGTGTGATAACGTGACACTTTAGCAGAGACCTAAGTGAGCCAGTGAGCCACAAAAATACACGAGAAGACTGTGCTAGGCATCCAGGCCTTGAAACAAGAACACACTTGCCTTGTTTGAGAACAACAGCATGTTTAGTGGGGAGAAGACTGGGAGGAGCAAATTTGAGGGAAAACATCAGGAATTTGGTTTCTGGTACATCCGGTATGAGATATCTAGTAATCATCCAAGTGGAGATAGTGAAAAGTAGTTGGATAATCGGATCTAGAGCTGAGACTCCTAATGTGGAGATTCTGAAAATCAATTTTATATATATAAAGATATATTTATATAAATATACATTTATATATAATACAATTATTTATATATAAAAATTCATTTTATAACACACACATGTATGTGTGTATATATATAATTATTTAAAACCAAGAGACTAAATGGGCAACCAGGATAGAGAGGACAGAGTCAGGATTTGAACCATAAGGGTCAAATGGTTAGTGGTTGGGGGCAGGGGAGGAACATGCAAAGAATAATGAGCAAGACTGGACTGCAAGATGGGAGGAAAATCAGAACCGCATCCCGAAGTCAAAAGAACAGAGAATTTCAGGGAGAGTGAGGGGTGCAAATCTGCTGCTGACACGTAAAGCAAACGTGCAAACACTATGGGCTTCGGGAAGACATTCGTGCGGTCTTGACAAGGGCAGCCTCGGGGAGCGGCAGGGGCAACAGTCTGCCTGGCACGGGCTGAAGGGGGGCCAGAACAGGAGAGATGGAAGCGGCTCTTCTGAGTGTTTTCTACAGAAGGGGATAGAAGAACGGAGCAGTCAGAAGAGATGGGTGGGTCAAGAGAGAACTTGAAAACAGTAGAATGAACAGCATGTCTTATAATGACAATAACAGTCTATTAGAGAAGGAAAAATTGATGATCCAGGAGAACGAGGGCAGACTTGCTTGAGCCGGGTCCCTCAAATGGGAAAGGGGGATTGGCCTGTGAGTATGAACTGTGACCTACAGTAATCGATAGAAGTCAAAACAGGTGGGCACAGAGACTAGCGATGCACAGATGCGGGTTACTCCGTTACTCCAATTTTGTTAGCGGCGTCTAAAGCTGAGAGTGAGGATGAAAGACATGCTGCAAGGTCAAGTACAAGGAACAAACAGAAAATGTTGTCTAGTTCAATAATCCTGTCTTCTGCTAGATATACTCAGCTATTTAATCCATCCATTGAGTCTTTCGTTTCATTTCTAGAACTCTTTCACTGTTGCCATCTCTTTGGTCATTCTTTAATTTGGTCTCTTGTTTCCTCTTCATACTTTCAAATCTCTTTTTATTTATACACATTGAACAATTTAAAATTATAATCATATATTTTCAGAAGCTAGGTCATTATGGGTCTACTTTTATAATCTATATTTCTAATACCTCATTCATGGTGCCTGTGTGTTTTGTGATTTTTGATTGCCAGCTGCTATTCTTCCCAGCACTTTATCTCCAATAATTCTTTAGGACCTCGGTTGAAAATAAACTCCTCCAGAGAGGATGGATATTTGCTTTTACCAGTAAGCTGGGGGCATACCAACCTGGGCCTGCTAGAAATTAAATTTTCTACCTGAACCCTTTCCCAGAACAGGTGGCACGGATCTGGCCTGCAAACCTCTGTAAATGGCTCCCGGTTACAAATTCTCAAGGGAGCTTTTCCTCCCTCCCCAAGCAACTTTCCTTTCTGTTCCCTTACTCCCAGTGGGATTCATTTCTCAGTCACCCATATGTTGAGGATGTAGCCCTTTGGAGTCCAAGTTTTAGGGTAAGGTGTCCTTTTAGTTTCCTCTCCCTGAACAGACATGGCTTTAGGTCTTGTCCATTCCATCCCACGCTGCTGTTAAAGCAGAAGCTGGAGGTCTTGGGGGTTGGGGAAAATCCCCAGGGTAATGGACTAGAACAACATTGTTTGAGTCCCAAGGTTATATATGGCTTTCCTTCCGGGGCTGGGGTGGGGGTGGGGTGCTCTATGTATTTCTGGATTTCATGCCACCTCAGAAATGCATGTAAAAAGATTGTAAAATATATCCAACTGAAACTACTTCTTTACAGGAAGAGTAACTTGTTCTATCACCGGTCTGCCCTGTCTTTACTTCCTAGGGCTTTGCTGCACTACAAAACACATTTGCGTTTCATTTATAAGAAAATGAGGTTGAGATATACAAATCCCTATTATTTTGTGTGCTTGAAAATAATTTTATGCTTTTATTGCAAAGATACATCTCATTGATTTCTTGTGAATAAAAGTACTTTTTAAAATCTACTCTTCCCTTTACACTTTACTGTTCTGCTTCCAAGTTAGCATATGGAAGAAGACTAAAAGAACTGTCTTGGTTCCTCTTTTTCATTTTCCTGGGTTTCCTGTGTGTTATTTCTATACCAAAGGAGCAAGCACACTGGGATGTACTGTGCAGATCAGAACGGGGCCCACTGGGGCTCTGCTTCCCCTTGTTCACTGACTTAATAAGTGTGATGTTTCATCATGTGAGCTCCTTGAACTTCAGTCACCTCCAGAGCCCCATTTCTGAGACATATCAAGTAAAATGAGAAAATGTATACTGTAACTTGTTACAGATTACAGTACTATCTAAAATATGACCAAACGCTATATTAGAAAGTGCCACCAGAAACAAAAACAAACGTATTCATGTTTGAAGATTGTTTGGCACAAGGCTACTTTGAATACGCACAAATCTTTAATTTCATTGGGTGAATGAAATGAAAATTACATGTTTACTTATATACAATAAAAATGAAAGGTCAGATGCAATTATGAAGCCTTAATGTACATAATTAGTGGTAATGTGGAGAAACCAAAGAGACAGAAAATGAGAAAATTTCATGTTAAAAAAATATCTGAACGTAAATTCCATTCAAAAACAAACATCCAACTAGTAACTAGAAAGTAATTTTGCCCAAGTTTGCTTTTCATAAGTCTGGTAGGTATGTCCAGATTTCCACTATGTCTATTTCAGTATTTCCCAAGTGAGGCTGGACAGGTAGTTTGAAGGATAACTGTGCTGCAGTTACCTGCAAGGCTTATTTAAAATGCTGACTCCTGGGGTCACATCCGGAGCCACTAAATCAGGACATCTGGCAGTGGGGCCAGAGAACCTGCATTTTTAACATATTCCCCCAAGCCAAAAGTTTGTCCCTTTTATTTTTACCAAATCACTCATTAAAAAGTATTCAAACATGGGCACAAGTAGAATATTCAGGCATTCTGGAAGTTGGTGCAGAGCATCAAAGGCCATGAAAAAAGTGTCTGAATAAAGTCAGAAAAACATGTTTACACGGTTACACTCAGTTACCTGGAATTTTTCTTAGCAGTGAGCTTTAATTGCTTCAAATCCCATCTCCCCTGGTTATCAGGCCACCTGAGCCACCTGGTTCCTCTCTCGGTTCTGCCACTTTGCCGCAGGTGCAAACAGCAGCACCTGGCAGCAGTCTACCCAAACTCGACTGAGTAAACCCAAAGCAAACATGCCTCTTAAGGACAAAGATCTGGTCACTAACCCTCCGATTTCCAGCATGTTGGGAACACCTGTAATGGAAGCTTCGCAAAGGAAGCCCCGAACTCTGCTCTGGGGCCACCGCTGCCCTGCTGAGACCACAGGCCGACTCAGACCCAGGCTCGCACGTGGGTGCACCTGGGCGTCGCCAGGCAGACCGCACAAGTTGATGTGCCACGGCGGTCCTTAGCGGGGGTGACAGCCAAGAGACGCTCTAGTTCAGGAAGGGAAGTCCCGTCCCCTCCCGGTCCGCTGGGCTCCTGCAGGCCACCGGCCTCTGTCTTCGAGTCCCCGCAACTCTCCAAGGGCGAGGGGGGCGTTTCAGCGCGGACGTTTTCGCTCCCGCCTCTCCCGCCTCACTCCAGCGGCGCCACAAATCAGCTCGCAACGCACACCTCCCGGCCCGCATCCTCTTCCCCCTTCACTGCCGTCACCCCGAGTGTCGCCGCCCCGCGCAGCGGCGACTCGCCGGCGCTTCCTGGACTCCTGTCAGGTCGCCCGCTGCCCAAAGGCCGCCCGGCCTCCCCACCACCGCCGGCTCACCTGGGCCTCGACGACGCCCCGGAGGAGGCTCAGGGTGACCAGCAGCCGCACCGCGGCCGCCCCCCGCTCCGCGCCGGCCCGCCGGATCCCCCGGCTCATGCTGCCCTCTCCCTGCACCGCGGCCGGCAGGGCCCCGAAGGGCTGGGGAACCGTGAGCGGCCCGAGCGACGACCCACAGGAGCTGCTGCCGCCGGCGGCGAGATTCTAGGGTCAGAGGTCCACGAGCGCCGCAGCTGCCAGTGAGGCGGAGAGCCCAGCGCCCCAACCACATCCCCGGGGGCCCCGCCCCTGGATGGCCCCGCCCCGATCCCGGCCCCGCCTCCTCCCGGGCCCGCCCCGAGCGCGGGGCCTTGTGGGAATTGTGGTCCGCGCAGAAGGCAGGATCGCGGTGGAATGAATTCGGACGTGCCACTGCGGAGTCTCTCCGCCTCCTGGGGCTCGGCCTCCGCGGCGGCCAATGAGGCGGGACCACGTGAGCTCCAAAACACAAGGGGCGCAGGCCGGGGTTTTAGGAGGGACGGCCCTCCCCTTGCGTTGTCCTGGAAACAGGGCCTAGTCTCCGGTGTTGTCTACTCTGACCCCGGTTCGGCCAGTACCCACGTACGTTAGCGTCTTCGACTTTGAACCCGAGGCGCTTTCTCTGACGCTGGCCCGTGGCCTCACCCGTTGCGGGGACCTCCACGGCTCCGACCCTCTTTCATTTGATGCGTCCAGGATCTGCGGTCATCCTCTGCCTGTCCAGCCCCCATTCCTAACAGGAAGCACTTTAGAGAGTGAAAATGAACCCCAATGTTCAGTACCTAATATGGGAATAGGGACAAACGCATCGAAAAACTTGTGATACAGACAGTGCTCAGCGCCCACCTGCAAACATTCTCTAGCTTATCATGTGATCCTAGACAAGTTACTTAATCGCTGGATGCCTCAGTTTCCCCATCTTCATGTGAATACGATGACGCCCTCCTCAAAAGTTGTTCCAGGATGACATAACAGAAGTATTCAATCAATGATAGGTGCTATTAATTTTATTAATAGCCTTGACCTCCAGAGAACTAGAAATAAAGCATCTTTAGTGTGTATTAGGTACCCATTGCTTCTATAACAAATTACACAAATTTATAGGCTTAAAACAAATTCATTATCTTATATTTCTGGAGGTTAGACGTCCAAACTGGATCAGCAGGGCTGCCTTCCTTCTAGACGCTTTAAGGGACAATATATTTCCTCTACTCTTCCAGCTTCCGGAGGCCACCTGCATTCCCTAGCTCAGGACCAGCATCGCACTGTCAGCTCCTGCCCCCTCTGCTTCCACTGCCACATGCCTCCTCTTTCTGAGCCTCACTCCACTGCCTGCCTCTTACCAAGACCCTTGTGGTCGCATAGGATCCACCCAGAAATCCAGGATAATCTCCCCACATCAAAATCCTTGATTTAGTCCCCTCTGCAAAGTCCTTTGTGCACATGAAGTAATGGATACATGGGTTCTGGGGACTAGGGCGTGGGCATCTTTGGAGAAGCAGCAGTCAACTACACACAGTGCTTGGTTCCTTTCAGAGCACTTTCATAATTCATGGGGCTCAGTGAAAAATGAAAATGCAGGGTCCTGGCTCCAAAAATACAAAGAATTTCAACACAGTGACAGCAGAGCTTAAACCCAAGTGCAGGGC
>PVKM010019998.1:0-23701 GCA_004027735.1 Carollia perspicillata | reverse complement strand
AATTTTGTACCTTGTAACGTTGTGAACTTATTTATTAGCTAGCTCTAATAGGATTTTCTGTATAAAGGATTATGTCATACATGAGTAGAGGTAGTTTTACGTCTTCCTTTTTAATATGGATGGCTCTTTTTTTTTTTTTTTTTTTTTTTTTTAAAATGCCCTGGTTAAAACTTCAAGGATGATGTTGGAAAGACGTGAGAGTAGAAATCCTTGTCTTGTTTCTATTTTTGTAGGGAAAGGAGTCAGTCTTTAACCATTAATTGTGATGCTTGTTAAGGTTTTTTTTTCCCCAATCAGGCTAAGGAAGTTCACTGCTATTCTTAAGTTGGTAGTAAAGTCTCTTTTATTCCTGATTTTAATAATTTGAGTCTTTAAATCAAAAAGTTTTTTTAAAATCAAAACTCAGTAACTTTAGTGTTTTTCTTGGTAGTTTGTTAATTTTGATGATCTTTTTTCAAGAACCCCCTGTTGGCCCTGGCTGGTGTTGTGGCTCAGTGGATTGAGCATTAGCCTGCAAACCAGAAAAGGTCGTCAGTTTGATTCCCAGTCAGGGCACATGCCTAGGTTGAAGGACAGGGTCTACAGGTGGGGGTGAGAGGCAACTGATCAGTGTGTCTCTCACACATTGATGTTTTAGAAAAAAGAACCACCTTTTAGTTTCTTTGATTTTTGTATTTTTCTATTCTGTGTTTCATTAATTTCCACTCAAATCTTTTGTTAGTTTGATTTCTTTTCTAATGTCTAAAAGTGGAAGTTTAGTTTATTGATTTGATGTGTTTTTAATACAGTCATTTGCTATTATATACTTCCCTCTAAGTACTTCTTCAAATGTATCCTACATTTAGTGCCTTGTGGTTTTATTTTCATTTATCTTATAGAATTTCTAGTATACCTTGTGATTTCTCCTTTGACCCAAAATTAGGAGTTAATTGTTTGTTTTCTGCATGTGAATATCCCAAATTTCTTTTTGTTATTGATTTCTAATTTAATTCAATTGTGATAGGAATGTACACTTTTTATGGTTTTATTACCTTTAAGTTTATTAAGGTTTCTTTTATGGCCTAGCATATGACCTATCTTGGAGAATATTATGTGCATTCTTGAGTAGAATGTATATTGTGCTCTTGTTAGGTAGAATGTTGAATAAATGTTCTTTGGACCTAGTTAGTTTATATTGTTCAAGTTATCTAATTCCTTACTGATTTTCTTCCTAGTTATACCCATTAGTGAAAGTGGAGTATTGAAGTCGACTTCAGGGTTTGTTGATTTGTCTATTTCTCACTTCAGTCAGTTTTTATTTCATGAATTTTGGTGCTCTGTTGTTAGGTGTCTCTACATTTATACTTATGGCTTCCTGGAAAATTGAACATTTTATCATTATAAAATGTCCTTTATCTCTGATAATATTTTTTATTTTACAATGTATTTTGTCTGTTTTTAATATATCTGCCTCAGCATTCCTATAGTTATTGTCTTAGTCAGTTTGTGCTATTATCATGAAGTTCCCCAAATTGGGTGGCTTATAAATAAGAGATTTATTTCTTACAATTCTGTAGGTTTAAATTTCTGTATTAGGCTGTCACCATAACTGGGTACTGGTGAGAGTCCTTTTCAGGTTGCATACAGCTGACTTCTTGTATCCTCACATGGCAGAGACGGCTAGGTAGCCCTTTGTCCTCTTCTTGAAAGGGCACTAACCCTACTCAGGAGACACTTTCCTTCATTATCTAATTACCTCTCAAATTTCCCCTCCTCCAAATATAATAACATTGGAATTAAGTGTCTGTTCAGGTCTCTTGCCCATTTTTTAATTGAGTCATTTGTTGTCCTGGAGTGTGTGAGTTCTTTATATATTTTGGAGATCAAACCGTTGTCTGAGGTATCATTGGCAAATGTGTTTTCCCAAACAGTTAGTTGTCTTTTCATTTTAATGCTATTTTCCTTAGCCATGAAGAAGCTTTTTAATTTGATGATATCCCATTTGTTTATTCTTTCCCTTATGTCCCTTGCTCTAGGGGACATATTGGTGAAAATATTGCTACATGGAATATCTGAGATTTTCCTCCCTATGTTCTCCTCTAGGACTTTAATGGTGTTATGGCTTATATTTAAGTCCTTTATCCACTTTGAATTTATTTTTGTTTATGGTGTAAGTTGGTGATTGAGTTTCATTTTTTTTACATGTAGCTGTCCAGGTCTCCCAACATCATTTGTTGACAGGGCTATTTTTACTCCATTTCATGCTTCTTCATCCTTTATCAAATATTAATTGACCATAGAGACTTGGGTTTATTTCTGGGCTCTTTGTTCTGTTCCATTGGTCCATGTGCCTGTTTTTATGCCAATTCCAGGCTGTTTTGATTACAGTGGCCTTGTAATACAATTTGATATCAGGTACTGTAATCTCTCCTACTCTGTTCTTCTTTCTCAAAATTGCTGTAGCTATTTGGGGTTATTTATGCTTCGATATAAATTTCTGAAATGTTTGTTCTGTATCTGTGAAATATGTCATTGGTACTTTGATAGGGATTGCATTGGATCTATAAATTGTGTAGTGTGCACATTTCAATGATGTTAATTCTTCCAATCCATGAACATGGTACATACTTCCATTTGTTTGTATCCTCCTTAATTTCTTTCTTCAGTGTTGTATAGTTTTCTGAGTACAGGTCTTTTACCTCCCTGCTTAGGTTTATTCCTAGGTATTTTATTGTTCTTGTTGCTATATCATATGGGATTTTTTCCCCTGATTTTTGTTTCTGATATTTCATTATCGGTATACAAAAATGCCTTTGATTTCTGAATATTGACTTTGTATCCCACCATTCTGCCAAATTCATTTATTAGATCCATTAGTGTTTTGGTGGAGTCTGTAGGGTTTTCTGTATACACAATCATGTCATCTGCAAACAATGATGGTTTTACTTTCTCCTTTGCAATTTGGATGCCTTTTATTTATTCTTCTTCTCTAATTGGTGTGACTAGAACTTCTGATACTATGTTGAATAAAAGTGGTGAGACTGGGCATCCTTGTCTTGTTCCTGATCTTAGTGGGATAGCTTTTCATTTTTTCCCATTGAGTATGATGTTGGCTGTAGGTCTCTCATATATAGCCTTCATTAGGTTGAGGAATACGCCCTCTATTTCCACTTTGCTGAGTGTTTTTTTATCATAAATGGGTGCTGTATTTTATCAAATGCTTTTCCTCATCTACTGATCTGATCCTGTGATTTTTATCTTTCCTTTTGTTTATATGATATATTACATTTGTTGTTTTGCAAATACTGTACCATCCTTGCATCCCTGAATCCCACTTGGTCACAGTATATGATCTCTATAATGTATTCCTGGGTGCTGTTTGCCAATATTTTGTTGAGGATTTTAGCATCTATGTTCATCAGCAATATTGGCCTGAAGTTTTGTTATGTCTTTTTCTGGTTTTGGGATTAGGATGATGCTGGCTTCATAAAAAGAGTTTGGGAGTCTTCTCTATTCTTGGATGTTTTGGAATAATCTGTGAAGGATAGAAGTTAGCTCTTCCATAAATGCTTTGTAAAATTCTCCTGTGAAACCATCCAGTCCAGGGCTTTTGTGTATTGGTAGTTTTTTGATTACTGCTTCAATTTCATCAGCTGTTAATTGGTCTGTTCAGGCTTTCTGTTTCTTCTTCACTGAGTTTTGGAAGATTATATTTCTCTAGAAATTTGTTCATTTCACCTAGGTTTTCAAATGTCTTGGCATATAGATCCTCATAGTAATTTCTTACAATCCTTTGTATTTCTGTGGTGTCACTTGTAATCTCTCCACTTTCATGTCTGTTTGTGTTTATTTGGGTCCTCTCTCTTTTGTTCTCGATGAGCCTGCTTAAAAGCTTGTCGATTTTGTTTATCTTTTCAAAAAATCAGCTCCTGGATTCACTGATTCTGAGAATTTTGTTTTTAGTCTCTATGCCGTTTCATTCTGCTCTGATCTTGGTTATTTCCTTCCTTTACTTGCTCTGGGCTGTCTTTGTTGTTGTCCCTCAAGTTCCTGTAGGTGTAGGGTTAGGTTGTTTATTTGAAATGTTTGTATCTTTTTTAGGTACGTGTGTATTGATGTGAACTTCCCTCTCAGGACTGCCTTTGCTGTGTCCCATAAGTTTTGGATTGTTGTGAGTTCATTTTCATTTGTTTCCAGAAACTTTTTGATTTCTTCCTTGATCACATTCTTTACCCATTCATTGTTTAATAGCATGCTATTTAATGTCCATGAGTTTGAGTGTTTTTGGTTTCTAGTTTCAGTGCTTTGTGGTCATAGAAAATGGTTGATATGATGTCAATTTCCTTTAATTCTTTGAATCTTATTTTATGACCTATCATGTAGTCTATCTTTGAGAATGTTCCATGTGCATTTGAGAAGAATGTGTATTTTGCTTCTTTGGGTTAAAAGGCTCTCTCTATATATATCAGTTAAGTCCATTTCGTCTAGGACATTGTTCAATGCCACAATATCTTTGTTGATATTTTGTTTGGAAGACCTACCCATTTTTGACAGTGAGGTGTTAAAATCCCCAACTATAATTGTGTTGGTGTTAATATCTTGAAGTTCTCCAAGATTTTCTTTATGTATTTCAGTGCTCCTATGTGGGGGTATCTGTATATTTATAGTGTTTTTGTCTTTTCGATGGATTGTTCCCTAGAGTAATATAAACTGACCTTCTGGGTCTCTTTTTATGGCCCTTGTTTTGAAGTCTGTTTTGTCTGATATTAGTATTGCTACCCTGGCTTTTTTTTTTTCCTGTCTATTTGCTTGGAATATTTTTTTCTAGCTCTTCCCTTTCAGTCTGTGTAGGTCTTTTGTTCTGAGGTGGGTCTTTTGTAGGCAGCATATGCGTAGGTGATGTTTTCTTTTCCATTCCTCTACTCTGTGTCTTTTGATTGAAGTATTTAATCCATTTACATTTTAGGTTATTGTTGATAGGTACTTATTTATTGCTATTTGACTTTCTTTGTACTTGTGTTCCTCTCTCTCTCTCACTCTTTTTTTTTCCTTTTCTTAAATCATTCCCAAAAGCTGGTTACAAAGCTGGTTTGGTCAAGGTGTATGTATTCTTTGAGGTTTCTTTTGTCTTTGAAACTTCTTATTCAGCCTTCCATTGTAATTGAGAGCCTTGCAGGATAGAGTGGTCTTTGTTGCAGGCCTTTGTTTTACATTACTTGGAATATTCCTTGCAATGAAGGAATTCTCTTCTGGCTTGGAGCATTTGCATTGAGAATTCAGCTGCTAACCTTATCAGGGCTCCTTTGTATGTTGCTTCCTGTTTTTCCCTTGCTGCCTTTAAGATTCTCTGTTTGTCTTGGAATTTTGCTATTTTAGTTATGATGTGTCTTGAAGTGGGACTCTTTGGGTTCCTCTTGATCAGGACTCTTTGTTTCCTGGATTTGTGTGACCTTTTCTCTCATCAAATCAGGCAAGTCTTCCATCGTTACTTTTTCAAATAGGTTTTCTATCCCTTGCTCTTTTTCTTCACTCTGTGGTATCCCTATTATATGGATATTATTATATTTCATGTTGTCCTGCCATTCCCTTAACATCTCTTCATTCTTTCTGAGTCTTCTTTTCTTTTCTTGCTCTTTCTGGGTGTTTTTTCTACCTTGCCCTCCAAATCACTAATTCAATCCTCTTCTTCATCTAGCCTGCTTTTGATTCCTTCTAGTGTGTTGTTCAATTCAGAAATTGTATTCTTCATTTACTCTTGGCTTTTGTTGATAGTTTCTATTTTCTGTTTCATGTTGATATAGTTTGAAGACAGTTCATTGTAGTTTCCCTGTAGTATTTGGTAATTCTCTGTGAGCTCATTGAGCTTCCTGATAACCATTGCTTTAAAGTCAATATGTGTTAGTTGGCTTGCTTCTATTTCATTTAGCATTTTTCTAAGGATTCATCTTTTCCTTTCATTTGGGGTTTACTTATTTGTTTTCCCATTGTTTGTGATACTCTTCTTGTTAGCCTGTGCTTCTTAAATTGATCTCTGACTCCCTGGGTTTGTGGTGTGAACTTCTGTGGTAGGAGACCTTTGAGATTGTAGTCTCCTTGATTCCTTTAACTTGCTGATCTTGGGCTGTCATTTATGTTCGTTCTCTGGATGTATTTGAGTTTTGATTGTTGTTGGGCCTTTCTTTGGTGGGTTTTTCCCTCCAGCTTATTGACTGATGTTCACTCTGCCCACTCTGCCTTGTATGCTGTTTTGCAGATGCAAACAGGTTGGGTTGAAGCTGGTTCTTTTGTGTGTCCTAGGTTTTGAGGCTTCTCTCTTGCTATTGTTCAGTTTTTTCTCCTGGGTATTTTCTTCACTGTTTAGTTGTAATTCCACAGTGTTCCTGGGTGGGAGTTAGTGTGGCTTCCACACACTCCTTCACCATGTTCCTTTATTATCTGTTGGCAGTTCTTTTGTTGTGCCTTCTCCATTCCAGCAGACATACTGGTGTTCATATCTCCCACCTTCTGTTTTATGTGATCAGTTGGAGGGGAAGGCAACGTGATTTAAGACAGCAGGCGTGTATTGTATGGGATTTAAAGTACCAACCTATAAATTAGAAATAGGAGATACTTTGGATAAGTATAGTGTTAATCGTGGTATTTAATCTAACTAGTGACTGTTATAAAGGGTGGAAAAGAGATAATACTCTTGATAGAGTGGGTAAGGATTATGAGTTGAATCCAGAAAGCCGTGAACTTTTGGGAGGTCAGATTATGAGATACAGTGAGAGTAAAGGATAGAAAATACACGTAGTGTGTGAGAGAATAGTTAACCACAACAGTAATAAAGTTCTGGAAGTCAGTGAAGTGAGCTAAGATCCCAGATGGGGTGCTGTGTAGTATTCACAATTTTATGGAACAACAATTATTTACCATAATACTGAGACAACAATCATATGACAGAATCTATATGATCTGAATAAGAAGACTAGGAAGTACACAACCTAGAGTAATGTGCTATTGGAACATAAGTGAAGTGAAAGAAGGAAAATTAAAAATACACTATAAAAGAGAGAACAAGGAAAACCAAACAATGTAATTAAACAAATAAAATGAGGAAAACTACACAGAAATAAGAGAAATTAAAAATAGTAATAAAATATAAAAATAGTAATAAAATAAAAGATGTAAAACAATGAAAAATAATCATACAAAAATCAATAACATGCAAGTTTTCTGGAATGGCAAAGTGAAATTTGTCTCAGTTTCTCAATTGTTGGGATTAGCCTTATGATCCCTGTTTGGGTCTGACTCTGGTCCTTTCATAGAAATATGGAACTTTTGTCAAGCTAACTTGGACATGAGGAGAGGAAAGGAGTGAGTCATGATTAAGATGCCATATATTCTTGCTGTTAATGCTGAGATTTCATAAATTGCGTTTGAATAAGTGTTTCATCATTTGCTACAGGTTCTTAGGGCAGTAGTCAGAGACTTAAATCTTGTTTTTTTAAAAATTTCATCAATTATTGTTTTTTTTGCTAGGTATATGGTCCACAGAGGTCCTCAAGCTGTTGTAAGCAACAGCTATTCTATTCTCCTATAGAATGTCATTGACTTTTTGAGGAGTCCATGCTTGTCTTTTATAATGTACCACATTCCAAATTTGTCTGATTATTTCCTCATGCTGTACCATTTTACACTTATTTAGGCTTAATGTAATTACTGATATGTGTCTTCTATTTGTCTTTCCTTTTCTTTTTTAAATCTTTTTTGTTATATTTTTCCATTACTATTTATTCCCCTTCTACCCACTTCTACCTCCTCCTACCCCTGCCCCCTGCAGTCAAAACACTGTAGTCCATCCATGAGTTCTTTTTCCTTATTTGCTCCATCCCTCTACCCCCTATCCACCACCCCCTAGAGCAATCATCTTGCTCTCTATGAGTCCATCACTATTTTTATTGTTAGCTCAGTTTGTTCATTAGAATCCACATATGAGTTCTGTCTCTATCTGCCTCTCTGTTTTGTCATCTTTGGATTTGTTGAGTGTTATCCCCTCCTCTGGTTTAGAATTAGCACCTCACTTATCCCCTTTTAAGGCTTCCCTTGGAAGTTAGAATCCTAAGTTGTATGCTTATATTATCAAAGTTCTAAACAATTACAGGGACCTTAGAATGCTTTAACTTTGCTCATCCTCTCCTGATTTATGTTGTATTATCACTGTGTTTTTCTTTTAATTCTGTATTTTTAAACCCTGCAATTATTTTTATAAGTGTGTTTTTATAGTTAGTATTTATTTAAATTCACCCACAAATTTTCCCCCTCTTCATTCCTTTTGGCATTTTAGGCCTTCCATTTCATTTTCATTACCCTGGATATAAATGACAGGATACTATTGAAAAGCTTTGAATTTTTTTTTCCTGAGGACTTCTAGGAGCATACTTTCTCAATTTTTGTTTGTCTAAAAAACATCTGTATTTTCACCTTGTTCTTGAAAGGTAATTTCACTAGGTAAAAATGTAGGTTGAAAATTTTCTTTCAGGACATTAAAGATGCCTTTCCACAGACTTCTGGCTTCCATAGTACTTCTGAGAACTATTCTATAAATTAAATGTCACTCATTTGAAGGCAATGTGTTTTGTTTTCTTTATACTTTTAAGATGTTGTCTTTGGTTTTATTTTCTTAGGTTACACTATTTTGTGTCTGGCTTAGGGTTTTATTTTTCTTCCATTCAATTTGCTGGGCATCTTGAATAACTGATATCTTTATTTCTTGAAGACTCAGTGTCATTAACTCTAACTCCTCCCCATTCTCTCTCTTCAATTTTTTTTAATTTGCTTTAACTATATGCTACAGTTCTTCACATTTTCTTCCATGTCTCTTAGCTATAATTTCATGTTTTCTAAAAGTTTAATCAGTATGCCGTATTATACATGTTATAATTTCTTTTCCTCGGCAAAGTGTTATAACTTTAATAAGTTTCTTTTCAGCTGTATCTAGTCTACTGTGATGCCCATCTGTTGAGTTTTAAATTTCAAAGTTTTTACTTCTAGAATTTATATTTTATTTCAATTCAGGTGTTATTTTTTTTTCAATTTCCTGTTCCCTTTATTATTTTCAAGTTTAAAAAATATCTTTAGTAATGTTAAAAATAGTTATTATATACTACATGTGTAATAATTCCAATATCTTAAATTTTTGCTTAGTAGTTTCAGCTGTCAGATGTTTCTCCTGGTTTCTGATTATATTTTGCTTCCTTATATGCTTAGTGAATTTTGAGTGGAGTATCTTATTTTCCTTTCAAAGCTGACTTTTTAAAATTCTTTGCAATTTATTATGACAATATGTTCTTCTACATAGGACTTTGATGCGTTTCTGCCCAGACTCTGGGGATCAATGCAGTTTTTTAAAAATTCTTGTTTACTATATTACAGTTGTTGCAATTTCCCCCCTTTGCCCTCCTCCACCTATCTCAACTCCTGTTCCCACAGTCAAGTCCCACACTGTTGTCCATGTCCATGGGTGATTCACACACATTATTTGTTTAATCCCTTCCCCTTCTTTCCACAATTCCCTATGCCCTCCCTTCCTCTGGCAGCTGTCAGTCTGTTCCATGTTTCCACATCTCTGATTCAGTTTTGTGTGTTAGTTTATTTTGTTCATCAGATTCTTCTTATCAGTGTGATCATATGGTATTTGTCTTTCACCAACTGATTTATTTCATTTAGCATGATAATCTACAGTTCCATGCAAACTGTTGCAAAGGGTTCAAATTCCTTTGTCTTTTTTCTGCTATGTAGTGATCAATTGTGTAAATGTACCACAGTTTTTTTAATCCATTCATCTACTGATGGTCACTCAAGCTGTTTCCAATACTTAGCTATAATATATAGCACTACTATGAACATGGGGGTGCATAAAGTCTTTTGCATTGGTGTTTCAGGATTCTTAATTTTAATTTTTTGAGGAAATTCCATACAGTTTTCCTCAGGGGCTACACCAGTCTGCATTCCCAGCAAGAGTGCACTAGGGTTAACTTTTCACCACATCCTTGCCAGTACTCATTGTTGATTTATTAATGATGTCCATTCTAACATGTGTGAAGTGATATCTCATTGTAGTTTTAATTTGCATCCCTCTGACAGCTAGTAACATTGAGCATTTTTTCATATGACTATGGGCCCTCTGTGTGTCCTCTTTAGAAAAGTGTCTATTCATGTCCTTTGTCCATTTTTTAATTGGATTGATTGTCTTCCTGCTGTTGAGTTGTATGTGTTCATTTTATATATTGGAGATCAAACCCTTGTCCAGTGTATCATTGGCAAATAGGTTCTCCCATACAGCAGGTTTTCTTTTCATTTTGATACAGTTGTGAGGTGATATCTCATTGTGGTTTTAATTTTCATCTCTCTGATGATAAGTGACAGTGTTCATATTTTCAGGTGTATGTCCTCTTTGGAGAAGTACCTATTCAGGACCTTTGCCCATTTTTAATTGGATTGTTTGTTTTTCTGGTGTTAAGTTGTGTAAGTTCTTTGTATATTTTGGACATTAAACCCTTATCATATGTATAATTAGCAAATATGTTCTCCCATATGGTGGGTTCCCTTTACATTTTAATGAGGGTTTCTTTATCTGTGCAGAAGCTTTTTAATTTGATGTAGTCCCATATTTATTTTTTTCCTTTATTTCCCTTGCCCTAGGAGATATATCAGCAAAAATATTTCTACATGAGATATCTGAAATTTTACTGCCTATGTTTTTTCTCTAGGATTTTTATGTTATTGTGACTTATATTTAAGTCTTTTATACATTTTGAGTTTGTTCTGGTGTATGGTATAAGTTGATAGTCTAGTTTAATTTTTTTTGCAAATACTAGTTCAGTTCTTCCAACACCATTTATTGAAGGGACTGTTTTTATTCCATTGTATGCTGTTGCCTCCTGTGACAAATATTAATTGACCATAAAGGCATGGTTTTATTTCTGGGCTCTCTATTCTGTTCCATTAATCTATGTGTCTATTCTTGTGCCAGCACCAAACTTTTGATTTCAGTAGCTTTGTAGTATAGTTTGATATCAAGTATTATGATTGCTCCAACTTTGTTCTTCTTTCTTAAAATTGCTGAGGCTATTGGGGTCTTTTGTAGTTCCATTTAAATTTTTGAAGTATTTGTTCTAGGTCTGTGAGATATGTTATTAATATTTAAGTAGGAACTGTATTGAATCTATAGATTGCTTTAGGTGATATGAACATTTTAATGATGTTAAATCTTCCAGTTCATGAACAGGGTATATGCTTCCATTTATTTGATCTTCCTCATTTTTTTTCATTGTTTTATAGTTTTCTGAGTACTGGTCTTTTACCTCTTTGGTTAAATTTATTCCTAGGCACTTTATTTGTTGTTGTTTTTGTTGCTGTAGTAATTGGAATTTTTTTCATAGTTTCTCTTTATGATATTCATTGTTGGTGTACAAAAATGCCATCGATTTATGAATATTGATTTTGTATCACACTTCCTTGCCAAATTCACTTATTAGGTCAAGTAGTTTTTGATGGAACCTTTAGGATTTTCTATGTACACTGTCATGTCATCTACAAACAATGACAGTTTTACTTCCTCCTTCCCATTTGGATGCCTTTTATTTCTTCTTGTATGATCACTGTGGCCTGGACCTCCAGTACTATGCTGAATAAGAGTGCTGGAACCTGACACCCTTGTCTTGTTCCTGATATTAAGTGAAATGCTTTTAGTTTTTGCCCATTGAGTATGCTGTTGGCAGTAGGTTTTTTTGTATATGGCCTTTCTTATGTTGAGGCATGCTCCCTCTATTCTCACTTTGTTGAGTGATTTTTTATCATAAATGGATGGTAGATTTTTATCAAATTCCTTTTTCTGAATCTATTGATATAATCACATGATTTCAAAGCAGTGTGAATCCACTCTGAATTTGCGGTTTGAGATTAGTGGGCTTCCCAACTAAATGCTAATTTAGATTGCAAAACTCCATGAGGGCCTGAATTTAGTTATAGTTTCTCAAGGATTTTTCCCCTGTTCTTCTCTGCTGATAGCCAAGATATCCTTTTTAAAAAAATTCTCTGGGGAAAGTATTGTGGGTACTTTTAATATGGTACACCCTTACATTGAATAAATTATGAAAGATGACTCTCGAATTCTCCAAATTTGGTAAATGGCTTCAGGGCAAGAATAATTGCAGTCAGTTTATCGGGCTTTTCCCTCCAATATTGTGGCCTGATAAAGCCTATTTTGCTTCTCTTTGATACACTTAAGATATTTCCTACATTTTCAAGCATTTTAGTTTTTCTTTTTTAAGCAAGCATATCAGTCTGGATACTTAACAACTACATTATCGAGATATTTCTTATTACACTAGGCCATTATTTTATAGTATACATCTTAGAGCACCTGAATCAGAATCACCTAGCGATGTTTATTAGAATTTTATATTCTGGTAGCCAACCTGAGGGTTACTGAAATAGAATCTCTAGAATGGTGTCCTAGTATCTGGATTTTTATGAGGTTCTTTAAGTAATCCTAATGCATACAGAAGTTTGTTTTTATTCCTACTTTACAGTCTCCTAGTTTTTATTGTAGGATCCTAACAATATATTGTTTTTTATACTTATCCTAGTTGAAGAATCCATTATTTTCACATCACTTTGATATGCCAACTTTTATTATATTTTTAAACATTTTTATTCATTTTAAAAATATTTTTTATTTTTATTGTTGTTCAAGTACAGTTTTCTGCCTTTTCCCCTTAGCCCTCCCAGCACTGCAACCTTCTCCACTTCCCTCCCCTGTTTCCATACCCCTTGTTATTGTCCATGTGTGCTTTTTAGTTGTTCCTGCAAACCCTTCATCCTTTTTTTCCATTATCCCCTCCCCTCTCTACTCCTGTCACTATCAGCTTGTACCAATTTCAATGTCTGTGGTTATATTTCTTTTGCTTGTTCATTTTGTTGATTAGCTTCCACTTATAGGTGAGATCATATGGTATTTGTCTTTAAAAGCCTGGCTTATTTCACTTAGCATAAGCTTCCCAGTTCCATCCATGCTCTCACAAAGGGTAGGAGCTCCCTTTTTCTTTCTGCTGTGTAGAAATCCATTGTGTAAATGTACCAAAGTTTTTTGATCCATTCATTTACTGATTGGCACTTTTATCATATTTTAAGTGTGTGTGTGTGTGTCTGTTTCTGTTCTTCTGTTTTGGTTCATTGAGCTGCCTATTCTTCGAGCAATACCGTTGTTTTTAATTAGTGTTGCATTATGATGTGTTGTACTATATGATAAAAAATCTTCCTTAGTTTTTATTTTATTATTTTCTACCACACTAAAAAATTTAAAAATACCATCATTATCTTGCTTCAACTGTCTTTAGTGACTCCATAGAATTAAATAATTTTCTATAGTTTTTGAGAGTTTTAATTGGCTTTGTCTCATACTGTACTTTCTTCATATTGACATAAGAAACCCTTTTGATTGAGGTACTACAGTCTGTTTTACCTGACTCTTTACCCACAAAATCTTTGTTTTTTAATCCTAGTGGCCAGCATGGCCATTTTCCTCTACATGTCTGTCTACCCATCTTTCAAAACTGAAGTCAAGGTATTTACCTTCACTACAGAGCTATGATGAACACACTCAGGCTGAAGGGAACCCTCCTAACTTTGAACACAATTGACTATACAGCTCATTTTTACTTGGTAATTCTTACTGAATCACAGACTATAAAAGCTGCAAGCTACTTAAAGAGATTATGCTGTCTATCTCTGTCCTCTTACCAAAGAGAAAACTGAATCCCAGTGTATGGGAATGACATGTTCATAATGATTTAATGATTTGAATGATTTAATTGCTAAAGTAAACTCGAGATGTATTTCTTGTATTTTAGAGCTCTTTCTATTACCATTGTTTGTGATATAATATTTCCACTATATTTTATATTCTTTTGTCTGGGCCTAGTTTTTTTTTTTTTCTATAACTACATTGAGCATTCCTTAAAGGCAGGACTCAAGTCTACATAATTTTTTCTACAACTCATAGCCCTAATGTTGTCGTCTTTGCTTATTTGATACCTAATCAATATTAATAGATATTAGTAAAAATCTATATGTTCTGTTAACCAGATGTCAATTGGGGCTATTTCCTTGTGGGAATTCCTATTGTAATTGCATGAAAAGTGGCATGTATGGTTGGTGTGTATATGACAATTGCTTTTAATTTTACAGGGGTAATGAATTTTTTAAATTTTCTTTTTTTAAAGTATATTTTATTGATTATATTATTATAGTTGTCCCATTTTTTCTTCCCATTATTCCCCTTATCCTGTGCCTCACCTACATCCAGCATTCCCCCTCCCCTTAGTTCATATCTGTGGGTTGCACATGTAAGTTCTTCAGCTTCTCCATTTCCCATACTATTCTTAAGCACCCACTTTCTATTTTGTAACTATCATTTATGCTTCTTATTCCCTGTATGTTTTCCCCCATTCTCCCCTCACCCTCTCTGATAACCCTCCATATGATCTTCATTTCTGTGATTCTGTTCCTGGTCTAGTTGTTTGCTCAGTTTTTGTTTGTTTTTTAGGTTCACTTGTTGATAATTGTGTTTGCTGTCATTTTACTGTTCATATGTTTGATCTTCTTTTTCTTAGATAAGTTCCTTTAATATTTTATAAAATAAGGGCTTGGTGATGATGAACTCCCTTAACTAGACCTTATCTGGGAAGCACTTTATCTGCCCTCCCATTCTAAATTATAGCTTTGCTGTATAGAGTAATCTTGGATTACTTGATCCTTGCCTTTCATGACTTCAAATACTTCTTTCCAGCCTCTTCTTGCCTACAAGGTTTCTTTTGAGAAATCAGCTGATAGTCTTATGGGAAGTCCTTTGTTGGTAACTGTCTCTTTTCCTCTTGCTGCTTTTAAGAGTCTCTACTTATCTTTAATCTTGGGTAATGTAATTATCATGTGCCCTGGTGTGTTCCTCCTTGGGTCCAACTTCTTTGGGATTCCCTGAGCTTCCTGGACCTCCTGTGTATTAAAATATGTATTTATTCTTCCATGTTTACACTCCAGTCACCTTCAAAATTTGATGCAAAATACCTATCAAGATGTTTTTTCCACTGCTCAAAACAGTTTTTGAACTCTTTGATTTTGATACTTTTAGTGGTTCTTCCATTTTTTGTTTCACCTCTTCCACATCAGTAAAATGTTTTCCTTTGAGGACTTTCTTGTTTCATCTGGGGCACCAAAAATACAGTCCTTTAGGGTGAGATTGGGTGAATAGGGAGGATAGGTCATAGGGTCATTCCTTTTTTGGTCAGTAACTGCTGAACAGTCAGCAGGGTGTGGACAGGTGTGCTCGTAAGTCACACCTGTGACTTATGAAATGACCCATGAAATGGGCACATGGATTGGAAGAGTTTTCAAAAAAATTCACTGAAGTCTATCTCAGCCTCCTACAACAATGCCACATGGTTCACTAATACAGATGGTTTCCTAGAACACTCAACTGGTGGTGGAAGCCTGTACTACAAGGGGCCTGTTGTCCAGAAGATAATTTTGTTTTTTGGGGTCTCTTGTCATATACATCACATAAAAGTTTCTCTTATTTGATAAGAAGCATACTACTTTATTATACATAAATACTGAGCTATCTACATGTGTTAAACTAATTAACTATTAGTTTTTCTAAGCAATTAAGCTTTGGGCCAGAGTAAAGTATTGTTCTGGATGGAAGAAGTCATCTACTGTCTTCTTGTCCTATAGGTTCTTATTTTATAGAAGGATATTTTTCTGTCTTTAGGACCTTGGTTCTTAATATGAGTGAATTAAATTGTTAGTAGTGGCTATTATAAACATTTAGGTTGCGGGAACAGCTTTTGCAATAAAGATTGAAGCTGTTAAATACTGAGCTACTAGAGATGAGAGAGTGTTTATACTCCATGGTTACTCATGAATGCAGAAAAGAAGCAACTTCAAGTAGAAGGCATTTTTAACTAAATGCCAAGGTTATTGCTAATATAGAATGATAGGTAATTTCTTACAGATGTTAGGAGCAAAAAGGAGTTTTTAAGAGCTTACGCAGTGGCAAATTATATTACAGAAAAGTTTCATGAATTTATTTTTCATTTTAAAATATATATGTTTTGCTTTAAAATTATAAAAACATATTATAACAAATGATGTGTTGGTAATGATGTGGAGAAAAAACCCATGTGCACTGTTTATGGGACTGCAAATTGGTGCAGTCAGTGTAGAAAGCAGTGTGGAGATCTCTTAAAAAACTAAAAATAGATATACTATATGACCCAGCAATTCCACTCCTAAATATTTATCTGAAGCAAATGAAAACATTAATTTGCAAAAATATTTGCACCCCTATGTTCATTGCAGCATTATTTATAATACCCAAGATATGGAAGCAATGAAGGTATCCATTGATAAGTGGTTGGACAAAAAAGATATGATACATATGTACACATACAATGGAATGTTACACAACAGTAAAAAAAGAGTGAAATATTGCTATTTGTGACAATGTGGGTAGATATAGAGGGCATTATCCTAAGTAAAGTCAGTCAGGCAGAAAAAGACAAATACCACATGGGTTCACTTATGTGAGGAATCTAAAAAACAAGCAAAAACAGTCTGATGGAAACAGAGACCAAAAGAATGGTTGCCAGAAGGAAGGTGGTGAGGGGATGGGCCAAAAAGAGGAAGGGGAAAATAGTTAACAATATTGTGATGAGTTTGCATGATGACAGATGATTGCTAGAATTAGTGAAGTGTGATCACATTGTAAGGTATAAAAATGTCAACTCACTCTATGGTACACCTGAAACTAATATAACTAATACAATATTGTATAACAACTATACTTAAATAATAATAAAATTTACAATTATATTTCCTCATTGTGAAAAATTCTAAAAGAAATGTATCCAGTAAACAGGTGAAAATTTCCCAGAGGTAATCACTGTTTGCAATTTGGTATATAGCCTTTCAGATATTTTTTTGGTATATCTTTATAAGTTTGGATAGTTGAATTCAGTTGACCTGTAAGTCACAGTCTGATGTTCAGGTTTATATTTAATGAATTTCTTCCCTCTTTATCTTTCTTTACAGGCTTGCTATGGGTGTTCTCCAGGATCAAAGTGTTACTGTAGTGCTGTAAAAGGAGAAAAGGTAAGATCTGAGATGGGCCTTTAAAAAATAGGAAAACAAGTAAAATCATGTTTTTAATTTTTTTAAACATGGTTTCTACCTCAGCCCTAATAAATTAAGGAAGTCTACTATACTCCTTATTTTAGATAGTTGCAAGGATTAGACTATATCTCAGGGATTATAAAATATTTTCTGTAAGACCGTATAACATGTTTAAGGTTTTATGACCCAGTAAGGTCTCTGTCACTTATTTCTCTCCTCTTTTATAATACCCCTTTAAATGTATAAAAAACATTTTTAGCTCTGGAACTATATAAAATAAGCTTCTGGCTGCATTTGACCTGGGAACTGCAGTTTTATACCTCTGATCAATCCTGTTGAAAGCACTTCATAAACATAGGAAGGGAAAAAACATCTAACAATGAACTAAATATTTATCAGGATACTCATCTGTGCTGGATACCACGATAGGCAATTTATGTATTTTTCTAGTTCATGTAAATTAATAATTGGTGAATATTTTTATCTCACTATTTCCAGCACAGCACCTTTCTTGTGTACATATGATGATTAAAAAGTAAATATTCATGAGGACTAAATAGCATAAACCTAGTCACTATGAGTTAGTTACTTACATTGAAATTGGAAGATTAAAAAGAGATAGTGAATTGTGGCGCCAAGAGAGTTGTAAGTAGAAAGGGGGTTATACTCCAGTCTCCAATCTTTGCCACTTAATAAATATTTTTGAATAAATGAATGCATGCTACTAATTATGTATTAAAAAGTTTGGGGCATATCTCAAGAACATATTGTATGTAAGGATATAGAAGGTTCACTAGCATATTAAAGTGTTTAAAAGTCCTGGAGTAAAGAAGCCTGTTTGGTTTGCAAAACTATATTTCCAAGCTACATTTGATCATGTAACACACTTTTCTCTTTTACAATATTCCCCCCTTATCCACAGTTCTACTTTCCATTGTTTGATTTACTCACAGTCCACTGAGGTTCAAAATACTAAATGGACAATTTGTAACTTTTAAATTGTGTGCCATTCAGGGTAGCATGATGAAATATTGCTGTTATGCTCCATCCCGTCCAAGACATGAATCATCCCTCTGTTCAGTGTATACATGTTGCATACACTATCTGTCCATTAGTCACTTAGTAGCTGTATCACCAGGTCAGAGTTACCTGACACTACTTCATAAGGCCTACATAATTCACCTCACTTCATGTATCACATCATATCATTACAAGAAGAAGGGTGAGTATGTTTTACTAAAATATTTTGAATGAGAAAGACACTGTATCCATATAACTTTTTTTATCCTCACCTGAGGATATTCTTACTGATTTTAGCGAGAAGAGAAGGGAGGAACAGAGAGGTAGAGAAATATCAATGTGAGAGAGAAGCATCAATCATTTACCTCTTGCACATGCCCTGATGAGGGACTGAACATGCAAAGTAGGCATAAGCCCTGGCTGGGAATTGTATCTTTTGGTCCACAGGATGATGCTCCACCCAATAGAGCCACACCAGACAGGGCTCATGTAACTTTTATTACAGCATATTGTCACAATTTTTCTATTTTATTATTAGTTATTGTTAACCTCTTACTGTGCCTAATTTATGATTTAATCTTTACTATAAGTATGTATGTATGACAAATACTACATATAGAGTTCAGTATTGTACATGGTTTCAGGCATTGACTGAGGGTCTTAGAATATATCCCCCTTGCATAAAGGAGACTACTATAATAATAATTAGTGTTGTGCAGAACACCTATTTGAATAACATAGTTTGAGAGGAATAGTTTTTTTAGTAAGAGTGCTTTCTGTCATGGTAAATAAAAGACCAAGAGTGATTCATTTCTGATATTGGCACAATGATTGGCACAATGGCTTTTATCAGATTAATTCTTCTTAAGATAAGTATACACTCTGGACAAAATATGCTAGCTATTTAATATGTTAGGTGTAGGAGAGGGACCAAAAACATTAAAAAAAGGAGGGAAGACTCTATCCTTGAAAGAAAAGAAGTACACTGGGCAAGTTTGTGTTTATGTGGCTTTTCTCCTGAGTGTCTCCTTCAGTCTGCATGGCCTAGGATGGCTAGCACCCAGACAAGAAACCACAGTGTTACTGGCTTGAGAAGTCAGAGGATAGAGGTAAGAGTGCTGGAATGGTTGGAAACTGATATGGATTATGCTTAAAAGGAGGGAGTCACCAAGGGGAGAGCCAAAAAATTTGTTTGGAAACTCCACACAAATTCTTTCTAAATTATTATTACATTTTACTGTTCATACTGTTATAGTTGTCCCAAATTTTCTCCCTTTGTCACCCTCCATCCAGCCCCCTCCCACTCCTTCAGGCAGTCCCTACACTATTGTCCATGTCCATGGGTCATGCATATATATTCTTTAGTTACTCTATTCCCCGTTCTGGCCTTTATATCCCCATGTCTGTTCTGTAAATACCAATTTGTACTTCTTAATTTCATCACCTTTTCACCCATCCCTCAGATCCCCTCCCATCTAGTAACCATCAAAATGTTCACTGTATCTCTGATTATGTTTCTGTTATGCTTGTTTGTTTATTTTGTTTCCTAGATTCAATTTTTGGCTGGCAACCAAACTGGTGACCCTTTGGTTTGCAAACTGGCACTCAATCCACTGAGCCACACCAGCCAGGCCTTATTCTTCTTCTTAAAGAAGACCCTTTAACATTTTATATAATACTCATTTGGTGATGATAAACTCCTTTAGCGTTCTCTTTTCTGGGAAGCTTTTTATCTGTTTTGATTCTTCAATCCTAAATGATAACTTTGCTGGGTAAAGTAATCTTGACTGTAGGTCCTTGCTTTTCATCACTTTAAAAATTTCTTGCCAATTTCTTCTAGCCTGCAAGTTTCTTTTAACAAATCAGCTGAAAGTCTTATGGGCGTTCTCTTGTTTGTTTTTAAGTTCTCTCTATATTTAACCTTGACATTTTAATTATGATGTGTTTTGAAGTGGGCCTTTTGGGTCCATCTTGCTTGGGATTCTCTGTGCTTCTTTGACTTATATGTCTATTTCCATCACCAAGTTAAAGAAAGTTTTTCTTTTTTTTTTCAAATAGATTTCCAATATTTTGCTCTTTCTCTTTTCCTTCCAGCACCCCTGATGTGAATGTTGGTACACTTGAAATTGTTCCAGAGGCTCCTTACACTGTCCTCATTTTTTGGATTCTTTTTTTCTTCTTGCTGTTCCATTTGGTTATTTCTCATTTACTTATGTTCCAAATCACTGATTTGATTCTTGGTTTCATCCACTATACTGTTGATTCCCTGTAAAATGTTCTTTATTTCAATTAGTGTATCCTTTGTTTCTGACTGGATCTTTTTTATGCTGTTGAAGTCCTCAATAAGTTCCTTGAGCATCCCTATAATCAATATTTTGAACGCTACATCTGATAGATTGCTTTTCTCCATTTCAATTAGTTCTTTTCTGGAGTTTTGTTCTGTTATTTCATTTGGGCAATGTTCCTTTGTCCCCTCATTTTGGCAGCCTCCCTGTGTCTGTTTTTATGTATTAGGTGAAGCTACTACATCTCCCAGGCTTGGCAGAATGGCCTAATGTAGCAGGTGTCCTGTAGGGTCCAGTGGCACAGCCTCCCCTATTACCCAACCTAGGTACTTCAGTTGCACCCTGGTATGGGCTGTGTATACTCTCCTCTTGTAGTTAAGCCTTGATTGCTTTTTGCATGTCCAAGGTCAGCCACAGCTTTTGTTCTGTCTGGAGTCACAGAGCATTAGCTACAAAGTGATCTACAGGTGGCTGCTACTTGTGCTAGCCTTGGTGGTGCCCAGGCAAGGCGAAGCTGTGAACCAAGGCTAGCTGCTGGTAGTCCTGGGTCTGGGGCCACTTAGCAAGAGGTATGGGATTCGCGGAAGCTAGATGTTGCTTGTTTAAGAAAATTTAGGAAACTCTGAGCTTGGGCCAAGACATGCCATTTGTATGGATAAGCCACTGGAAACAGTTTTGGTGGACCTGAAAGTTGGATGAGGCAGGGCCTCAGGGATTCCCTGAGGATACAGTGTGAGCCAGGTGGGTGGAATCTCAGATATGGCACCTGCTTGCCAGCTCTGTGGGCTGTGGGGGTAGTGCTAAGAAAAGGAACAATGGCTGCTGCCAACACTTCCGTCTGGGACAAAGCTGCCTCCAATTCTTAGCCCGATGCTGGACAATTCAGTTCTTCCCCATATGTCTCAGATGCCTTTTAATCTTCTGCCTCCATACTGGAGCTCAGAGGGAGTGAGTCTGTGCATGATCCCTTTAAGATGAACTGCCTGAGACTGCAGCAGTTTCTGTCTTCCACCAACTCAATCCCCACTGGTATTTGCAGCCAGAAGTTATGGGAACCTATATTCTGGGCACTAGAAACCTGGCCTGGAGGGTCTGGTGTAGGGCTGGGACTACTTGCTCCTGCATATCCCTACTTATTTTTATCCACCACAGGTTGATGTGGGACCAACCAGTTCTACATCTCTGCCCCTCCTTCCAGTCTCATTGTGGTTTCTTCTTTAATTCCATAGTTGTAGGACTCCATTAAGATCATTTTCTGATGGTTTTTAAAGAGAGTAGTTTTGTTGTTTAGTTATAAATTTGATGTGGTTTTATGAGGAGGCAAGTACCACATTTACTTATGCCTCCCTCTAAATTAGAAGTCCACACAAATTTGTGTTTGAATCCTGAACTTTACATGTAAGGAAGGATTCATACAACCCAGTAGTAAGTAACAGCTAGAAAGCTGTAATAACTGAATATAAATTAACTGCTATCCATTGAAAGATAAACAGTTTTAAGTTTTAGTTCAGCTGAGATAACTATTTCCTAAAACAAAATTTCAATACTTTTCAGAGAAAGCTAAAATAATCTTGAATGTCTACATATTAACTACAATGTCCAGTATACAATGAAACCTTACTAGTCATGAGAAGTAACAACAAAAATTGGCCCGTAATCAGCAAAAGACAAATCAATAAAAACTAACTCCAAATTAACACAGATGTTAGAAATTTTAGATGGTATTTTAGAGCCAGTGGGATAAGTATATTTGCAATTTAAAGGTAAATCTGCCCAAAATGAGTGAACAGGGGATCACAATGGAGCACTGGAAACTAAAACAGAAAGAAAATCTATATTTGAAAATCAAAATATAAGAAAAAGCAATTCACCAGATGGGCTTTTAAAAAAAATATTTTTATTATTGTTTAATTACAGTTGTCCCCATTTTCCCCCATTACTCTCCTCTCGCCCTACCTATCCCACCCCCACATTTAATCCTCCCCCATCATTGTCTTTGTCCATGGGTCCTGTGTACATATTCCTTGAGGACCTTCTACTTTCTTTCCCCAGTTAGCTCCCTCACCCCTCCCTCCACCCCTCTGGTTACTGTCAGTTTGTTCTTTATTTCCATGTGTCTGCTTCTTTTTTGCTTACTTGATGTTTTGTTGACTAGGTCCCACTTATAAGTGAGATCATATGGTATTTTTCTTTCACTGCCTGGCTTATTTCACTTAGCATAAAGCTCTCCAGTTCCATCCATTCTGTCACAAAGGGTAGGGTTTCTTTTCTGCTGCATAGTATTCCGTGGAGACGACTGAAGAAATGGGCAGTAAATTTAAATTAGAAGAAAGATCCAATTTGATGAACACAGGGAAGAAAAATAATAGAGGCCTTAGTGACCTGTGAGATAGGGTCAAATGAGTTAATACAAATGTACATGAGTTACTTAAGAACAAGAGGGGAAAATCAGGTGAGTAAAAATAATAGTAATTAATAGGGCAGTAATAATGTCAATAATATTCTGGGCTTAGATAAAAAATGTAAATTTACAGAAAAGTAAAATTTAAGAAGTTCAGTACAACCCCAGCAGGATAAAAACATAGAAAACTATACCCAGGCAAGTCATAATGAATCTACAAGGAAAAACAATTTCCAATTAAAAGAAAATCTGAAAGACGCTACAAGAAAATACACATGTACTGGGTCACAATGATATGACTAAGGATGGACTTATAAGAAGGGATGGATAATGAACAACAGTATAAAATCATCATTAGAGAGGTGAAAATATTTGGAAAAGGAATTATATGCAGTGAAAATATACACTAAAAAAAGAGGACATTTCAAACATTTTCTTTTTTATTTTTATTTTATTAATTTTTAAAATATATTTTATTGATTATGCCATTACATTTGTCCCATTTCCCTCCTTCATCACCCTCCACCCTGCACACACTTTCCCACTCACACTCCCCCTCTTTAGTTCATGTCCATGTGTCATAAGTTCTTTTTTTATTTTTTTAATTTTATTTTAATTGTTATTCAAGTACAGTTTTCTGTCTTTTACTCCCATCCCAGTCCACCCCCCAAGTGCTCCGCATCTCCATCCCATTTCCACCCCCCTTAGTTTTGTCCATGTATCCTTTATACTTGTTCTTGTTATCCCTTCCCTTATTCCGCAGAAATTCCCTCCCCTCTCCCCTCTGGTTACTCTTAGCCTG
>PVKM010019997.1:0-23704 GCA_004027735.1 Carollia perspicillata | reverse complement strand
GATTGATGGGTCTAATCTGAGTATGTGGATCTTTGGAACCACTGGCTGTTTATTGATTATGATAATGCTCTGTGTACTTTGACACATTTGCAAATTATTTTCCCAGGGTTGTGTTGAGAGACCAGCAAGTACAAGCTTTGTGGCATCTATAGCAGTCCTAAGTAAAAACAAGGGGGGAAATATAGGAGACTGTACTGCGTGGCATGGACCCAGACAGGACCCACACCCACGGACAGGTTTTCCCGTGGGGAATGAGGCCTGTATTGTACCCAGGCAGCTTTGAGACTTGCTTTTTGATAAAACTCCCTCACCCTGAACTGAGGAAGCAAACATTTACTGCATATCTTTAAAGTAACTTCCTAAAATCTGTTAAACCTTCCAAGGACGAGAGTAACCAGTCCAACCACTTTTCCCTTTGCATTGGCAAATATCCTTCTGTGATGTGATCAGCGGCATCCTTTCCTTTGTTTTCTGTAAAAGGTAACCACCTAAAGTGAACCTGTGCATAGTAAATGAGGACCATCATGTAATGTGCCCAAAAAAGCAATAAAAGCTAGTCAAGCTTTGCCTTGTCAAAGCAAGGCAAGGCAAGAGACTCTCACCTCTCCTCTGGAGAGAGTGGCCATGCCGTCCCATTTCCTCCACAAAACTTGGTAGTCCATGTGAATTTGTCTCGTGTCTCATCCACAATGTCGAGGACCCCACAAGCCTGGGTCCACATCAGGAATACATAAAAGAAAAGAGAAATGATATTAATGCAAAGGGTCATTGGAAAAGAGTTCTTTGCTTTGTGTCACTGGGGATGTCAGTGAGCAATTGTGCAAAGTATGCATTGATGAGAATCAGTATTAACAGGATCATCTCCAAAACAGTTTTACATTACAGTCTTGTAGAATTGTATAAAGCCTGTACCAGTTGTAGAACCAGAAATGAGTCTGTTCGATGAAGTAGCATTCTCCACAAAGCATAATCTGAAATAAAGTGGAAGGGCATTACACTAAAACCATTTGGAAGAATTTTTGTGACCATGTTTTTAAACATGAAAGTTTGGTGCTATTGTCACAGGTGGGCACAGGTAACCAGGTTCTTGGTGATCGGGACAAAGAATTGAACCAAACACCCAGAGTTTATAGCAGAGAACATGGGAGCAGGCCAACTCCAAGCAGAGATTGACCTCATGGGCTGGAGGGACTCTGTTCTCATAGGGCAGATCCTTCCTGGCTAGTTTTGTCAGGATTTTACTGTGCATGTGCAAGGAGTTGTATTACTTTAAAGCTACTGCACGTGTGGTCTCCCATGACTTTCCCTGATTGGCTGCCAGGGAAGGGAGTCCCACAGTTACCTAGTTGACACCCACTTCTCCTGGGGTCCCCCTGTACTAGGCTCACCTTTCCCTTTGCCAGAGAATTATAGCTCTCCGTGTTAGAGACTGGTGAAAAGGAAAGGAATTATTTATTCAAGTTATACAGACTTAAGAGTAATGACTTAATGTCTTCATCAAAATCCCAAAGTCCCTTAAAACACCCACAAATACACAGAGTCCTTCTTTCCCCTTTGCCCAGTCCAAGGTACCATATCTCAGGAAAAGAAATAGAAAGCCGCGTGGTGGTTCTCTGCTCAAGCCGCTTGGTGGTTTTCTTCTAAAGCTGCATGATGATTCTTCTCATGGCTGCAAGGCAGGGGTGGAGGGTGGTCCCCCACTGTGACCAAAAGTGCATGGTTCTCTCTGCTAAAGTTACATGGTGATTCTTTCTCACAGGTCTGCAGGAGTCCCCATTCTGGCCAAAAGTGAGTGGTTCTCTCTTCAATGGCTGCTGTGTCTGTTTAAATCTCCAAGCCAATCTGTAACCAGGGGGAGTTGCCTTCCAGTTATGTCTTGGGTGGAAGTCACTCCCTTCTCCCTGGTTCAAAGCAAGGCCACAGCTATTTAACATATCTATGAAACCAGTTAAAGGCTATAGGTATGTTAAATGACCATGCCAGAGGTGAGCTGCAAAGCTGTTGCTATGCAAAACAGCTCTCAAAGGTCCTGCTCCATTTGTCCCTTCCCCCAACTCACACCTGTGGGGGAGAAGGAGTGAGGACATTTGAGGCTATAGTAAGGCTATATTAATAGCCTTAATATTTCCTGGACACCTTCATTTCTCGACCCCATTTCAAATCCCTTTTTGGGGTCCCCCCTTGGCTGCACCCTGTATCACTATTAATATATGTTTTACCCTATTTCCTCAGTGATATTCTGAGTCAATAGACAGATGAGCTCCCTGAAACATAACTTAAATTTTGGAGCATAGAAACATTTACTACAAGTATTATGCAAGCAATACTTGATAACCTTGTTTTATACTAAAAATGCAAAAACTTAGATTGTAAATATTTTTCCAGTTCCCCAAGTAGTGAGCTGAGAATACAGGGCAGCAAAATAAAGGTTCAGATAACAATTCCCCTACTGTGTTTCCTTATTACAGCAAAGAATGATGAAATAACACATATTCTGACACCTCACTCCTCTTTCTCCTTATCTTCAGGTTTTCTATATTGGTGAAGTCGCTATGGAATCAGCAGAGGTTCTGCTCATGAAGTATATATGTCTGGGAGAGAAGAGGGAGAATCGTCCCAATATATAGCATATTCAATAAAAAGGGTTTTTCTTGGGAAACTTTTCTAGGAACTCAGAAGAAAAAAATCATCATAGAATAAAGATAATTTTGATAGGCAGTCACTTCTCCTTTAGTTCTTTAATTTGTTCATCCACATAAATTACCCTAGGATTACTTATCCTTGGATTTTTTCAAAGTGAACTTAATATAGAACCCTTTGGCTGTATTGGTTGACATTTTCTAAATCCTCACGAACTGGCATTTTAGTCTAACAAAGGTATTCTAAACATTTAAATTTCTTTCAGGTCACAGAGTAGAATTTAGGCATTTGGATTAAAATTGAGCTGTTAAAATCTTACATGTCATGAAAAAAATTAAAAGCAAAAGCGATATTATAACACAGTTCAATGTTTAATGATTCTATGTCAATTTATTTTCATTTCTAGCAGCTTGAAGATCTTATTTAAATCAGGAGGATATTTACAAATGTTAGGAAAAATCTACAACAACTCTCTGATATAATCGCAATCATTCACATCTCCCAACAGCCCATCTGGCCAGAGAGAAAGTAATGGCAGAATCTGTGAGGCAGAGTTTAGGGCTGCTCCGAGCTAAGCTTATCACTGGTTAAATCTATTATAGGTCATAAACCAAATAAATACACAAGTAGATTGAAGCCTCTTTTGTCTAAAACTGGTTAGCATCAATCTTAATATGCCAGTTTTTGAAGGAATATTTCACGAAAAATTTAAAAGGTTCACATAGGTACTTGGAACCAAGGAAATATAAGGTAGAATGTAATGTTTTATTCACCACTTAGGAGAAAAAAAGGGTGAAAAGGAATAAAAATATCTAATTTTGGCAAGAGTATAAAAATTACATTCATGGGTACCTTCAGATAGACTAAATTGATATCACCCATTTGGAATAAAACAGCATGTTTAAACATTTAAAATGCATTCTTTGTAAGCAAGAAATTCCATATTTGTAATTTTATCCTATTGAAAGGTGCTAAAACAACATGTTGGTAATACTGATATCGATTGAGTGCTCAGTATATGCTAGCGCTCAGGTTGGATCAGTAAAAAGAGTATCTTCTTACAGAGGTCGCAGGACTTGGCAACAAGATCCTCAGCTGAGGTAATGTAACGACACTGAAATGGAGCGATGGATAGGCGAGGTGGGGAGAGATGTGAGAACTTGGTAACTGGATGCAAATAAAGGAACGGAAAGGGCAAGGTGAAGCTATTAACTGAGGAAAAAGATGTGGCGGGGAGAAGCTTTTGGAACAGAAACTTAATATTTCACTTTGAGACATTGATTCTAAGTTTGGCGGAGCAGGTAAGTTTAATATTAGATTTTAAATCAAATGAATGGTGGCAAGCATCATGGATGAGAGGACAGTTAGTGTACAATGTTTTAGAGATATCGGAGAAACAAGAAAAGGTCCTTGAATTCTGTGACTAAGAAATGAATCCCTTTTAGAAATATATGAGCAATAGAGTGAAAAATGGGGACGACTGTAATTGAACACTAAAAAATTAAAATATATATATGAGCAAGAGAGAAAGAATATTAATTTTATATACAGGTGGAGAGAATAGCGATTTTCTGTACTTTTTTTTTAACAACAATCATGTATTACTTGTATGACAAAGACTATGGCAATGACTTGTCACCAGTCTTTGGTGGCATTTAGGTGGTGAGAACAGAAGCATTTGCAGAGATGGCAAAAGCCAATGGCAAAAGCTCTGGTTGTTTAGAGTCATGATTATTTCTCTTAGAAAAACACTTAGAGCTCTAATTCTGCATTCACAAGGAATTGTCCTGCCGGGAGTTTTCTTCTCTGACAGCTCCATGCTCGGACTGAGATTCCATCACTTGCAGGAGTATGGAGCTCACCCAGTGCCCAAGGCACTGATATCTGTGTCATTAATGTTCTCACATAAAAAAACCTTTATTTTCTACAACTTCATCTCACCCGCATTGTTCCACATAGGTCCCTGTAACTTCCTTCCTTCCCAGGCAATTTTAATTAAAACACCTAACTTTGATTGAGCAGTGACTCTCAAATATTTATTTTAATAGTTCATCTGCATGCATGATCTATATGAATTCACACAGTGACTCTATGTCATCTCTACAATGACTTGTCCAAGGTAACCCAGCCAGTTAATAGTGAGCAATACATCACTCCAATCTTTACAGTTTTTCCTTACTTCTTTCTTAAATATTTATTGAATTTATTAAAGTGACATTAAATAATAAAATTGTATGGTTTGAGGCAGGGATGTCCAACCTGCGGCCCTTGGGCTACATGTGTCCCAAGATAGCTATGAATATGGCCCAACACGAAATCATAAATTTATTTAGAACATTATGAGATTTTTTTTATGATTACATATTGCAATGTATTTAACGTGTAACCCAAGACAACTCTTCTTCCAGTGTGGCCCAGAGATGCCAAAAGATTGGACACCCCTGGTTTGAAGTGTACAATGTTATAATACATTATCTGTGTATTGTATTGTGTTCACCATCCAAAGTCAAGTCTGCTTCCATCACCATCTACCCCCTCTTTACCCTCTTCAACCTTCCCCATCCAGCCTTCCTTCTTGCAGTCACCATAAGTTGTCTGCTTGTACGAGGTATTTTTTTGCTTAATCCCTTCACTTTTTTCAAGTAGCACCCCAATGCCCCTCACGTCTGAGAGTTGTTACTCTGTTTACTGTATCTATGAGTCAGTTTCTATTTTGTTTGTTTGTTTTGTTCATTTGATTCCACATATAAGTGAAACCGTATGGTATTTGTCCTTCTCTGATGGGCTTATTTCACTTAGTAAAACACTCTCCAGGCCCATCAATGCTGTCGCAAAAGGTAAAATTTCCTTCTTTTTTACCACCAAATAGTATTCTGTTGTGTAAATGTACCACAGCTTTTTTATCCACTCACCTACTGATGGGCACTTGGGCTGCTTCTACAGCTTGGTATTGTAAACAATACTGCAACGGACATATGAGTATACACATTCTTTTAAATCAGTGTTTCAAGTCGCTCAGATAAATCCCCAGAAGTGGCATTGCTGGCATATAAGGCAGTTCCATTTTTGATTTTTTGAAGTAAATTCATACTGTTTTCCACAGTGGCTCCATCAATCTGCATTCTCACCAACACAACACAAGGATTCCCTCTTCTCCACATCCTCACCAACCCTTGCTGTTTCTTGACTTATTGATTATAGCATTCTGGCAGGTGTGATGTGGTATCTCATTGTGGTTTTAATTTGCATTTCTCTGATTATTAGTGATGTTGAGCATCTTTTCATTGTATATTGGATATCTGTATGTCCTCTTTGGAGAAGTGTCTATTCAGGTTCTTTGCCTACTTTTTAATTGGATTGTTTGTTGTTTCAGTATTGAGTTGTATAAGTTTTTTAAATAAATTTTGGATATTAACCACTTATCAGATGTATCATTGGTAAATATGCTCTCTTGTTCAGTGGACTGTCTTTTTTATTTGTTGATGGTTTTCTTTGTTGTGCAAAAGCTTTCTAGTTTGAAGTAGTCATATTTGTTTATTTTTCTTTTTTTCCCCTGACCAAGGACATGTATCAGAAAAAATATTGCTACAAGAAATGTCCAAGATTTTACTGCCTCTGTTTTCTTCTAGGATTTTCATGGTTTTGATTGTTACATTTAAATCTTCAATCCATTTTGAGTTTATTCTTATGTATGGTATAAGAAGAATAAACTCAAAATCCATTGTGTATGGTATAAGAAGATTTCTTTTCCTTTGCACATTTATGTTCAATTTTCCCAACACTATTGAATAGACTATCTTTACCCCATTGTATGTTCTTGCCTTGTATGTCAAATATTAATTGACCATAAAGGTGTGGATTTATTTCTGGGCTGTCCATCTAGTCTATTGAATTATATGTCTATATGTTTACTTTTATGACAGTACCATGCGGTTTTGATTACTTTGGGCTTGTAGTACAGTCTGATATAAGGTAGTATGATTCCTCCAAATTTGTTCTTCTTTCTCAAGATTGCTATGGCTATTTGGGGTCTTTTGTGGTTCCACATACATTTTTTAAATATTTGTTCTAGATCTGTGAAATACACCATTGGTATCTTGATAGGAATTGTGTTGACTCTATAGATTGCTTTGGGTAGTATGGACATTTTAAGGATGTTAATATTTTTTATCCATAAACATAGTATATGCTTGCATTTATTTGTATCTTCTTCAATTTCTTTCTTCACTGTCTTACACTTTTCTGAGTACATGTCTTTTACCTCTTTGGTTAAATGTATTATTAGGCACTTTATTTTTTGATGCAATTATGAATGAGATTGTTTTTATAGTTTCTCTTTCTGATAGTTCACTATTAGTAATAGGTAACTCATTTACAGTAATATAAAAATGCCACTAATTTCTGGAGACTTATTTTGTATCCTGCTACTTTATTGAATTCATTTATCAGTTTTAGTAGTTTTTTTGTGTGGAGTCTTTTGGGTTCCCCACCTACAGTATCAGGTCATATGCAAATAGTTACACTCTTACATCTTCCTTTTCAATTTGGGTGCCTTTTGTTTCTACTTGCTGTCTGAATGCTGTAGCTAGGACATCCAGTACTATACTAAATAAAAGTGGTGAAGGCAGCTATCCCTGACGTATCTCTTACCTTAAGGGAAACACTTTTAGTTTTGGCCCATTGAGTATGATGGCTGCAGGTTTTTCATGTATGGCCTTTATTACATTGAGGTATAATCCTTCTATTCCCACTTTGCTGAGAATTTTATCATAAATAGGTACAGAATTTTATCAAATGCTTTTTCTGCATCTATTGATATCATCATGTGATTTTTATTGTTAATTTTTTTAATGTGGTGTATCACAATTATTCATTTGCTTATATCGTATTAATCTTGCATTCTAGGAATAAATTTCATTTGATCATGGTGTATGATCTTTTTAATGTATTGCTGAATCCAGGTTGCTAATATTTTGTTAAGGATTTTAGTATCTACATTCATCAGGGATATTGGCCTACAATTTTCTTTCTTTGCTTCATCTTTATGTTTTTTATATTAGGATAATGTTGGCTTCATAAAATGAGCTTGTGAGTCTTTCTTCCTCATGAATTTTTTGAAATAGTATGAGAAGGACAGGTGTTAGTTCTTCTTTGAATGTTTGATAAAATTCACCTAGAATCCACTTGGCCCAGGAGTTTTGTTGGTTAGGAATTTATTGCTTACTGCTTCAATTTTATTAATTATAATTGTAATTGGTCTATTCAGATATTCTGATTCTTCCTGATTCAGTTTTGGAAGATTGCATGCTCCTAGGAATTTGTCCATATCATCCAGATTGTCCAATTTGTGGGCATATATTTGTTTATAATATATTCTTACAATTTCTTGTATTTCTGTGTTGTCGGTTGTTACTTCTTGTTCATTTCTGATTTTATTTATTTGGGTATTTTTTTCTTCATGAGTCTGGTTAAGAGTTTGTGAATATTGTTTTCTTTTTGAAAATCTAGCTCTTGATTTCATTTGCATTGTTTTCTAGACTTTCATTTATTTCTGCTCTAATCTTTATTATTTCCTTTCTTCACTCACGTTGGGCTTTGTTTGTCCTTTTTCTGGTATCTTTAAGTGTAAAGTTAGATTTTTATTTGAGATCGTTCTTGTTTTTTTAGGTAGGCCTGCAATGCTATAAATTTCTCTCTTCAGGCTACTTTTACTGTGTCCTGTAGATTTTAGATTGTTGTGCTCTTATCTTAATTTTTTTCAAGGTATATTTTGATTTCTTTCTTGGTCTTATTGTTAATCCATGCATTATTTAGTAACACATTAAGTAACCTCCATATCTTTGTGTGTTTTTCATTTTTTTTCTTGTGATTGATTTTTAGTTTCATACCATTATGATCAAAGAAGATGCTTAGTATGATTTCAATTTTCTTAAATTTATCAAGACTTGTTTTGTGTCTTAAAGTGGTCTATCTTAGAAAATGTTCCCTGTGAACTTGAAAAGAATGTATATTTTTATTTTGCTGCTTTATGGTGAAATGCTGTGAAGCTATCAATTAAATCCCTCTGGTCTAGTGTGTCAGTTAAGGCCACTGTTTCCCTGTTGATTTTCTGCCTTGAATGTTTATCCACTGATGTCATTGTGGTGTTAAAATCCCCTAGTACACATGTATTACTATAGATCTCTTCTATTATGTCCATCAATATTTGCTTCACACATTTAGGTGCTCTCATGTTGGGTGCATAAATGTTTACAGGGATTATATGCTTTAATTGAATTGATCCCTTTATCATCAAGGACATAGTGTCCTTCTTTGTGTCTTATTATAGCTTTTCTTTTAAAGTCTATTTTGTCAGATACAAGTATTGTTATTTCAGCTTTTTCTTTCATTTTCATTTGCATGAAATAACATTCTCCATTACTTTACTTTTAGTTTGTATGTATCTTTCATTATGAGGTGGATTTCTCATAGACAGCATATATATATATATGTATATGCTATATATGCTTTATATATAATATATAATATATAATATATATTATATTATATTATATTATATTATATTATATTATATTATATTATATTATATTATATTATATTATATATAAAGCATATATATATGCTTTAGTTTGTTTTTGTTTTTCTTTTTGGGGTTTAGTTTTTGATAGTTGTGAGTTTGTTGTCATTTTACTGTTTATATTTTTGATCTTCTCCTTTTTCTTAGATGAATCCCTTTAACATTTCATATAATAGGGGCTTGGTGATGATGAACTCCTTTAACTTGACCTTATCTGAGAAGCACTTTATTTGCCCTTCCATTCTAAATGAAAGTTTTGCCGGATACAGTATTCTTGGATGTAGGTCCTTGCCTTTCATGCCTTTGAATACTTCTTTCCAGCCCCTTTGTTGCCTGCAAGGTTTCTTTTGAGAACTCAGCTGACAGGCTTATGGGCACTCCTTTGTAGGTAACTGTCTCCTTTTTTCTTGATGCTTTTAAGATTCCTTCTCTTTCATCTTGAGTAATGTAATTATGATGTGCCTTGATGTGTGCTTCCTTGGGTCCAACTTTTTGGCGACTTTCTGATTTGGGGACTAATCAGATTTCATCTCATCAGGGTGTAGTGACTGCTGAGATCTCCCTTTGGATATGCTGCTTGTGAAGCAAATTAGATTGTATTCTAATGTCTAAAGTTGGCCACTGTGTGTATTGTTTCTGGGGCTTCTTGGGAGGGACTCTGGTGCAGGTCAGTATCAGCCACTGCTTGTGACTTTCCCTGGCAACCTGTTTGGAACTACAAAATGATCCACAGTGTGCAGCTGCCTCTGCTGGGACTGGATGTGTGTGAGAAGAACCAAGCAGTTTCTCTTCACACAACTCTAGTCTTCTCCACCCTCCCCTTACCTTTTTTCTGCTGGAGCCCTGAGTGAGTGGCTGTGATGAGATTTTGTTCTTTGGCCCTTAAAAGGATACCTGTGTCTCTAATAGACTTTCCATCTCTCCCTGGTGGACAGGATCCCTGCTGATTTTCACAGCCAAATGTTATATTGGTGACTCTTCTTGGCTCTAGTACTCTGAACTGGGGAGCCCAGTGTTGGGATAATTCCTTGTGCTCCTCAGGAGGAATCTTTGCAGTTGAGAAATACCTCCAGCATCTCAGCGGCTGCCTGTGGGAATGGGGTCAGCCTTTTCATTTCATGTTTCTGCTCTTCCTGCTAGTCTTGATGTGATTTGTTCTGTAAATCCTTGGTTATAACACTTCTGTTTACCTACTCTTCAGTTGGTTATTTAGGTTGATTATTATATATTTTAGTTGTAATTCCAGTTTTGTTCTGAAAGAAAGTGAGTGTATTTTTTATCTACTCTGCTGCCATCTTGCATGTAGGGTTCAATACATTGAATGAATTTTGACAAATTGTATAATGGCATGTACTTTTTGATACAGTATCACTAAGTGTAGTTTCACCATCTTAAAGTTCTGTGTTCTGCCTATTCATTCTTTTGCACCAATCCCTGGCAAGTATTGATAGCAAATGTCATTTAGTTGGAATCATATTAGGTGTTGTCTTTTCAGATTCACTTCCTTCTGTTTGGAATATGCATTTAAGGTTCTTCCATATCTTTCATGGCTTGATAGTTCATTTTGTGTTAATAATAATAATATTCTAGTGTCAGGTGTACTCCAGTGTATTTATCCATTCACCACTGAAAGATATCTTGCTTGCTAGCAAATATTGGCAATTAAAGCTGCTATAAGCATCCTTGTGCAGATGTTTATGTGGGCAAAAGTTTTCAACTCTTTTGCAGAAATACCAAGAAGCACAATTGCTAGATTTTATGGCAAAAATATAGTTTTATAAGAAGTCACCAAACTATCTTCCTAAATTGGTGCACCATTTCAGATTTATATCAGAAATGAATAAAAGTTTATGTTGCTCCACATTCTCCTCAACATCTGGTGCTGTCAGTGTTCTGAATTCTGACTATTCTAATAAGTATGTAGCAACCTTGCTAAAATTGTGTATTAGTTCCAGCAGTTTTTTGTTGCTGTTGTTGTTGTTGATTCTTTCAGGTTTTCTACTAGGACAGTAATGTTGTCTACAAATAAAGACAGTTTTATTTTCTCCTTTCTAATCTGTACACTTTTTATTTCCTTTACTTGTCTAATTGCATTAGGTAAAATTTCCTGTACTATATTAAAAAGACATGTTAGTAAGGGAAATTTTTGCCTTATTCTTGTGTTAGCAGGAAATATTCCAGTTTTTCACAATGAAGTATAATGTTAGGGTAATGATGGCCTCATAAAATGAATCATGGTGTATAATCTCTGAATCTACCCTTTAAAAGAGATTGTAGAGAGTTGATGTAATGTCTTGCTTTAATGATAGAACTCACCAGTGAACACATCTGGGCCTAGTGCTTTTTGTTTAGAAAATTATTGTTTTATTAATTATTAATAAATAATATTAATTAATGATTATTATTGAAATTTTTGTTTTATTAATTGTCTTGATTTCTTTAATAGATATAGGCTTATTTAAATTGCCTATTTCTCTTTATATGCATTTTCAAAAATTGTGTCTTTAAAAAACTTATTTATTTTCATTTAGCTTCTTTAATTTTTGGGGCTCATAGTGTTTCTTTATTATTGTTTTACTGTGCATGGGATACATAGTGATAGCCTCTCTTTCATTTCTGATATTAGTAATTTGTTGTCTCTCTCTTTACTTTTTTTAGTTAGTTTGTTTATAGGCTTTTTGATTTTATTAATATTTTTGAAGAGTCAGTCTTTGTTCTATTGATTTTCTCTATTAATTTCCTATTTTTAAATTTATCAATTTTTCTAATTTTTACTATTTTTCCTCCTTATGTTAGATTGAAATTGACCTTTTCCTAATTTTCTTAGTTAGAACATTAAACAATAGATTTTTAGATCATCCTTTTTTTCTAATGTATTCACTCAATGCTAAAATGGCCTTCTAGCCTTGCTTTTGCTTTACCCCACAATATTTGATATGTTTTCATTTTAACTTAGTTCAAAATATTTTAAAATTCCTCTTGAGACTTTTTTCTTTGATACACATATTATTTGGAGGTACACTGTTTAATCTTTAAGTATTTGGAGACTTTCTGGCTTTTTGTTATTGACTTCCAGTTTATTTTTTGTGGTCTAAGAAGAGACATTCTTTAATTTCTGGGGTTTTTTTACGTTAGTTAAGATGTGTTTTGTAGTTCAGAATGTGGCTATTTTAGTGTATATTTTATGTGAGTTTAAGACAAGCTCTACTTTTCTGCTGTTGGATGAAATCGTCTATGGATGTTTATTATATCCACGCAACTGATGATGTTAAATTCAGCTATGTTTTTACTAATATCCTGCCTATTGTATTTACCCATTTGTGATAGAGGGTTGTATAAATCTTTAACTGTGATAGTGGATTTGTCTCTTTTTCTTTGAAGCGTTATCAGTTTTTGACTGGTATATTTTGGTACTTTGCTGTTAGGCTCATACACGTTAAGAACTGTTATGGCTTCTTGAAGAAATGACTCCTTTACCATTATGTAATGTTCATCTTTGTGCCTAATAATTTTCCTTGCTCTGAAGTCTGCTCTGCCCAAAATAAATATAGTTACTCAAATTAACTTTTGATTAATATTAACATAGTATATCTTTCTTCATCCCTTTACTTTAATCTATTTGTGTTTTTATATTTGAAGTGCATTTCTCTGCGTAGTTCTTGTTTTTGATCTTCCTTAATAATCTCTTTTAATTGGTGTATTCAGACCATTAACACTTAAAGTGTATGATACAGTCAGATTAATATCTACCACATTCATTACGGTTTTATATTTGTTGCTTTTGTTCTTTGTTTCTCTTTTTATATTCCACTCTTTTTCTGCCGTTTGTGGTTTTAATCAAGCATTCTATATGATTTTATTGTTTCTTCCTTGAAAATTCAGACATAATGTACTAGGTGAAATTAACTGCAGTAAATAGGCATTTAGTGATGTGCTGTTATGGTGTGGCAAACTGCAAGCATTCTATGGTCCCCTCAGTGATTAGGTCTCAGTCTCACGGTGAGCTCCTCAAGTGCCTCTAAGTTTTTCCCATGCGTTATGGGGGTCAGAATGACTGGAAGATACTGGAGTCAGGTATTTTTCCTTCCCCCAGGTCAGTTAGGCTTTGACAAACCCTAATAAATAGGCCTGTAGTAAAACATTTCCTTTTGAGGGCAGGCCTTGTCAGAAATGATGGAATATACTGATGTATTTCAAAATCACCCCCTCTGCCACCTTGAACTCCAATGAGTTTTTCTCTGATCTTCACAATGAGAGACTGGTAGAGCTGCAGGTAATAAGCTCATAAAAGTATGAGAGTCTCTTGGAGTTTTTAACTCACAGAATTTTCCACAAGAAGCCTCCAGTAATAGGTTTATTACAATTCAGATTTTCCCACTTTGGTACTGGTTTCTGCAGAGATCTTCTCTCCAGTAAATTGTTGTTCTCTATATCTGCCTGTCAGCCTCTCCAGTTTGGGGAACAGTGACTTGTCCTGTGATCTCACTTCTTTTATAAATATAAGAAGAGTTGTTGATTTGCCAGTTTTTTGACTTGTTAGGACACAGCGGCAACTTCCAAGCCCCTATGTGCTGCCCTGGAAACTAAGAGTCTAGTAAGGTTTTTCCCCCCCAATGGAATAAAAAATGTCAATTTTCAATATTTTCAATGGTTTAGATTGCAATGTGTTAACTAAGTATAAGATGTAACAATTTTTAAATTCCCACTTTAAATATATATATGTATACATATATATGTGTGTGTGTGTGTGTGTGTATTTAACCCTCATCCAAGGATATATTTACTGATTTTAAAGATAGAGGAAGGGAAGGGGAGAGAGAGAAACATCAGTCTGCCATTTCCCTCATGCATCCCAACAGGGGGTCGAACTTGCTAGGTGTGAGCCCTGACTGGAAATGGGACCCTCAGCCTTGTGGTGCACAAGACAACACTCCAACCAACTGAGCCATGGGGCCAGGGCAATATATCCATGTTTTTATGACCAACAGGAAGAGAGTTTCTAATGTTTTATCAGAAAACATTTAAGGTCATGGAACATCATATTTTTCACATTGTTAAGGTCTCTGCACGGTTCAGTTTGCTTGATCATTGTTGCAGTTCCACAGGTAAGGACAGCCTGTACGTTTTTATCCTGTGTATTACTTCCCATATAGACACAAGTGCCTCTTCCGGTTCAGCGATATACGGATGCACTGCCACAGCTTATCTGGTTTTTGAAATTGCTGAAACTTTGGAACATAGTCTGATATTGGATATGGACACTTCTCTCCTCATTCCAACTAGTTTTCTACTTCTACAAGTCTTTCTTGTAATGATAAATCACACTTGATCACAATGATTTATTATGTTAATATTGCTGTTGCTAAAATTCATTTGCTGATATTAATTATAACATAAGGTCTTAAAAGAAATGTGCCTCTGCTTGCTCTTTTCATATATCTCTCATATCTGACTTTTGTATTAAGGCTCTTCTAGCTTTTCTAATCAGTTGGAAAGCAACTGATGTCTTTCCAGTGTGTAGATTTTAAAATTATATTTTATTTATTAAAAGATTTTATTTATTTATTTTTAGAGGTGGGAATGGAGGGGGAAAAGAGGGAGAGAAACATCGATGTGTGAGACAGACATCCATCTGTTGCCTCTTGCACACCCTCTACTGGGGACCTTGCCCACAACCCAGGCTTGTGCCCTGCCGAGGAACCAAACTGGCGACCCTTTGATTTGCAGGCCAGCACTCAATCCACTGAGCTACACCAGCCATGGCTAATGGTATTTTTACACCAGCCAGGGCTAATGGTATTTTTAAACACCAATCTTTCGGTTTTATTTGTCACTTGCCTGTTTTTCCTCTCTATTTTGGTTTTTCTCTTTATTAATTTTGTTCTTCTATTCTTTTAGAGTTACCTTGTTCTTTTTCTATGTCCATTGACCAATTCCTTTGGCTTCAAGAGCCATTTCCAACAAGACAACCAGCTCTGCCTGATGTATCATGGCCACTTCATCATATGCCATTAAAACTTAATCTTGTATATCGAGCGAAGACTCAGTAGCCTTATTTTGCTTTAAAAACTGTTCTAACATCAGAAAAAATTCTGGTAGGCCTTTATGCTACTTATAAAAAACTGACCTTTCCACTAGTTACACACACAAAGTATGTATCCACCTCCTCTTTTTCTTTTTCTTTTTTCTTTTTTGGCATTAGTCAAAAACTTAGCAAAACTCCTTTGAACACTATTTACATCCAGAAAACTGAGTCTTCATTCACAGAAGCTCATTGAAACGAAATAATTTTAAATTTTGTATAAACTTGAACAGTGGGCTTTTCAAATACTTAATGGTCCCCTTTTTTTCTAGGTGTTTATAGATTTTTAGTTCTACATCTTTTATACATGTTCATTTTGTGTCATAAACTCTTCTTTCTTCTGGATATGTGTTGAAAGGAAACATAATCATTGTTTGAAGAGATATCTGAACTCTAATATCCTTTGCAGTATTATTCAAAATAGCCAAGCCCTGGAAAAAAATCCAAGTGTCTGTTGATAGAAAAGTGTGTAAAGAAAATATGTTACATACACAATGGAATAATAGTTAACCTTTAGAAAGAAGGGATTTATATCATTTGAAATAACATGGATGAAACTGGAGGACATTATGCTAAAGAAATAAGCCAGACAAAGAGAGATAAATACTGCATGATATTACTTGCATGTGGAGTCTAAGAAAAATAAACTAACTAATGTTACTAACTCTTCCTTCCCAGATATATCTTTTTAAATTTTATTTTTTATCTTTAGAGGAGAAGGGAAAGAGAGAGGGAGAGAAACATCGATGTATGGTTGCCTCTCATGAATCCCCTGGCTGGGAACTGGCCTGCAACCCAGGCATGTGCCCTGACTGGGAATCGAACCGTGATCCTTTGCTTTGCAGGTCCGTGCTCAATCCACTGAGCTACACCAGCCAGTGCCTTTCACAGACATTTTTTCTCAGCAACATCTAGCAGTCTCTCCTATGAATATAATCATTTTCTTATTTTTTCTTACTATTTTTCTGACCATTTCATTAGTTTTTTTGGTTATAGTTTTATGTATATCTTTACATTTTCATAAAATTGTATTTAACATTGTAATCAATGACACTAAAATGATTTAGTAAAATTGACATTTATTCTCTTTTTTGGGGGGGGCATAGTTGTATATGTTAACAATTACGAGATTTTATTCCGAATGACAAATCATCATTTTCCTCCCAAAATGCAACTGTTAGCCTGGCATGGTTAATGCAACCTTTCTACAGGTTCATAGAAAAGAATGGAAGTGGCCCTGACTGGTGTGGCTCAGTGGATTGAATGCTGTCCTGTGAACCAAAGGGTTACCTGTTTGATTCCTAGTCAGGGAATCTGCCTGGGTTGTGGGCCAGATCCCCAGTAGGGGTCATGTGAGAAGAAACCACACATTGGTATTTCTCTCCCTCTCTTTCTACCCCTCTCCTCCTCTATATAAAAATAACTAAATAAAATTTAAAGAAAAGACAAGAATGGAAGTGAAGCTTGTCATGGAGGTGGTCTCGAGAAACATCTGGGGGATGCCACTTAGCAGGGTCAGACTTATTACAACTCAGACGTGGTAAAGTGTAGTATAATTTATTTTCTATATCTGATCTCAACTTGCTCTCAAATACCTTTTCTCACTGATTGAAGAGAGGAGAAAAAAGCAAAACAAAATCAAACCTTAATCTTGATATTACATCACAACCCCATGCTACCTACATACTTACTGATGTACCAGGATTATAGTTTACCTTTGTTCTCTTTGTTATTTATTTCTTCTACTTCTGGCAGCAGAATCTTTTCTTTTGTTTTTGGAGAAGTTCCTTTGGTTCAGGTTAGGTTGCCTTTCCCCTTCCTAACCCCATGACTTGTCCTAGCTAATCACAGTATTTTATTCAATATATACATTCCATTTGTTTTAAGCACATATTTCTCCACTTAACATATTTTTTCTTTAAATCTTAGTCTGGTTATTTTTTTATTGACTTTAGCAATCCTTCCTTATGTTTGACTAATGTAATGCACCACTGAAATAGCTCTGCAGAGGGATACTTAAATGTTCCAGGTTATTAGCAGAGTAAAGATGATTAACAAGAGGAACACTGGGTTCCCCATCATCCTGAAGAGACCATTAAGTGTTCCCTTCTCACTGGACCATGCTCCACTCCCTGGAATCCCTTCAAACCCACCCTGAGTCTCCCTCTGAGACCTTGGCACAAATCCCTATGTCACCTAATACTTGCTTTGTCTAGGTCTGCCTCCTTCACAGGGGATGAAAATCCTCCCTCCCTCAGCTGGGTTAGAAATTATATGAGATAAGATTGGTGCTGATAACATTGTTTGCTACTTTTTTCTATAATCTCACCCTCTGACCTGACCATATTGTTTGAATATACATGGTTTTCTCATATTTATTCAATTACTCATATTGAGAAAGAAGTGGGCCAAGGAGCTGTGGAATCAGGCAGGGAGTCGGGAAATGGATGGGGATCCCTCAAAAGGGTGACATGAGACCTTTATAGCCCAAGGTATAAGAGGGAGTGGACAGGATGGTCTTAAGAAATAGGGCAGAAATGGCAGGTGGACTCAGTTCACTCTAAGCCCAGCTGTGGTTTTTCATTGTCTCTTCCCCTCACTTGGGCTCACAGAGAACTCCTGCCACTCCCTCCAAAACCCTGGGCTTTTCAGCACTCTGCGTCAGGCTCCCCAGCCTAAGAGTGGGTTGGGGATGGGTGGGCCCACTTATGGCCTAGTCTGCAACAACATTCTGTTGCCTCAAGATGTCATCAGCCAAATAGGTGCTCAGCCCCCACTCTGCCAGGCCTGGGGGACAGAGGTTGGTGGCTGGTATGAGAGATGGGAAGCCAAAAATGAACATATCCCCAGCCCAGAATCCTTGAGCAAGAGAAGAAAAATCACTGGGACTCCAGGTGGCCTCTTAGCCTCCTCACTCCTGGTCAGGCTCAGGAAGGCCCCTCCATTTACAGATGGAGAAAGACCATCAGACACAAAAACATTAGGCTTTCCCCTATGAATACATATTATCTGCCTCCTTAGGAGCTCAGGGGAACCCCAATAGGAGGACTTCCTTCAGGCATGCCACAACCTGGGTGGGGCAATCCATAGAGATTTTGGAGAGGACGCCCCACATAGGGATGGCATCAGGCTTCCTCCATGTCTTCTTTCCAGCTCCAGCTTTAAGCTGCTGGGGTTGGAGTGGGTCAGAAAGAGGATAAGATGAATTTAGGGATGTTTTCTACAGCTGGAAGCAACAAATGAGATTTCTTAGGGATCAAACTTGAATTCCACAAACTGGATGAGAGAGTAAGTGAGCATCAGTTCCAAGTATATTTTGGCCAGTCGCCCATGCCCTTCTCTCCCAATAGCAGAGAGTAATAAATTCCAGGCTATGTCCCATTTTTGTTCCTCTTCAAACCCTTCCATTCCCAGGGTCTGGCATATAGCAGGACAGTGATCAATGGCTGATGTGATAAATGCACGGGAAATATAACCGTAATCACATTTTCTTCCCTTTTGGAGTACTAGAGAGCAGATTGTCTCCATGTCATTCATTTATCCATTCGCTCCCATATGCATATATATTGTATATGTGCTCTCTGTTTCTCCCAGGGACTGTTTGGGGGCAGGGAGTAGAGATAAGTCATTGTTATGACCCACCAGCACCTCTCTGGTGAAAGTTCAATGACACCACAATCTTTCCAAGGCCCAGCAAGGTGCCTGGCCTTTAAAGAAGTACAGCTGACGCTTGTACGACATGGGTTTGAACTGCACAGGTCCAGTCTTAAGTGGATTTTTTTCAATTGACTTGAGTGCTTAATTGTCCAGAACAGTTTAATTGACCCTTGCAGCTGATACCTACAATGTTTAATGGTCAAATGGTGGTTGAGAACCTGTGTATGTGTGGATTTTTGACTGCACAACCTTGGTTTGCTAACCCCAACATTGCTCAAGCGTCAGCTCTACTCACTAGAAGCTTGCATAAATTAATTGGATCTTAAAGATAGCAAGCTCCTTGGTCCATGCCAGCCCCTCCTTTTTGACCTGGCTTCCTAGGGCTCCACAAGGCAAGATTCTTGAGACAAAATGTTCCCAGGGTGCCAGGCCTGGAAGTACAGTCTGTCCAGACAGGGGTGATGGACAAAGGTAGAGAAATGAGCTGGGAGGGAGGCAGGAAGGACACATTTGGGAGGTGGCAGCAGCAGATCGAGGCTTACTTATTCTGCTATATCAGGTTCTGCTCATCTTGGCTCTGGGTTCATGGTTCCTAACTTTGGAAACATCTGCAGAACTTTCCCCACAGGCAGAGAATAAGCCTCTTTTTCTTGGTCAGGAGCAACTCATGTCATGTAGAGCAGGCTCCTTGTGGGGCTGAGGCTGAGACCAGACCCCACCTGGACTCAGCCTTGGGGCCATATCAGCCTCCCCAGTGGCCAGTCTGTCCTCTCCCTTTAGAGATTCCATCTGCTACCTCTGTGACCCACACAGGAGTCTCAGGGACACACCCAGTCAGACTACAGAGAGGGCTCAGAATTTGTTGCACTTGGCAGAGCTGGGACTCCCTCACTAGGTCCCTCAGTCAGGAGCTCCTTGGGAACTGTGCAGACAAACTTCCTGGCCCAAATTACCTAAAATTTAAAGAGAACAGCAGATCTGCCAGCTTTTTGGGGCTTTTTGGAAACTCCTTCCCCTTGGTGTCTCTCCTCGCCCCCCAGGCCTGCCCAGAAAGGGGAGGTCTTCAAAGAGACTGGAGAGACCTTCCTTGGACTTTGGGACACCTGGTGACCTTTTATAGAAAGACCTGGGTGGGTCAGGCTAGGCTGAGAGACTCAGGCAGTGAGGGAGGAGGGAGGAGTCAGGAAAGTCTTTGAGTGCTGAGGGCCCCTCAAGTGGGCAAGTGAGGCAGCCCACCTTTCTCACGGGACCTTTCCTGTCTGCTTCTACCCATACCTTCAACCCTTTTCCGTGTCTCCCCCTGCTTTCTAAATGATCCAGTTCAATATCTTACCTGGCCCAGAACATATACACAGATATTGAAAACTCAGTCTCCTCATCAACTTCGGGTCAGCAAACTATTTTTTAAAAGGTCAAGATAGCAAAGGTAAATATTTTTGGCTTTGCAAGATTAGGAGTATAGTCTCTTCTACTTCTTCTCCTTCTTCTCCTCCTTCTTCCCTTTAAAGATGTAAAATCCATTCTTAGCTTATGGGCTAAAACAGAAAATGGAACTGTGAGCAGGACTTGACCCCTAGACAGAGTTTGCAGCCCCCTACCTTGGGCCCCTAGAGGCTTCTCTCCAACATGACATGTATGTAGTGAGGTGCCAAATAAAATACAGGGCACTCAGTTTAATTCGAACTGAACGCTCAGTGTTCCCACAGAGACTTTTGTCACACCTGTGAGGCAGGTATTATCTGCATTTCACTGATAGGGGAAAGCACAAAGCTCAGAGAGGTAAATGGACCTAGGGCCATACAGCCATTTAGTGACAGAGACCAGATTCAGACCCACTCTCCTGACGCTGAAGCCCACCATCTCTCTGCCCTACCACACTCCCTCATTCCAACTGGCAGAGTTCCAGGGAGGTGAAGGGACCTGCACAGTCACAGTGAAGAAGGATGACAGAAAGCGCAGCCCACCCCGGTCCCACAGTGAAGAACTCTGACATGAGCAAGCTTGGAGCCATTATGAAGATCAGTTAGTTTGATCTGCATGCTGGGAACAAACAGAGGCCCTGGCTTGTGCAAAGCCCCATGGCAAGTCAGAGACCCAATGGCTTAGGGCCTAGGTATCTGGGCACTTAGAGTCCCAGATGTGTGGATTCACCCACTAGCTTCAGAGTCTGGTTTTGTCTTTGTTTTTTGCCTATTGGTGGTTTAGAGGGCTGGAGGATATAGTAAGGAGAGAGAGAGAAATAGCAAGTGAGAGAGAACGTACAGGGGAGAACAGGCTTAGGTGCAGAATGGGGTGTCTTTGGGGGGTATAGGAGGACCACTCTCAACTCTAAAAGTAGAGCAAGGCTCCTGTTCCTGTTGTTGACTGGAGGCCAGGCCATAGGGCCCTGCACAAACAGTACAGTTTGATTATCTGCCTTCCTCACCAACCCAGGGGTCACTGGGTTCGGGCTGGGTGAGGGGAAGGCACTAGAATCCTTGAACCCAGGAACTTTGTGCCTGTTAAACCAGGTTTGTCTGCCTGCTGACCCACCCACCTTCTCTGTCCTGCTGGACATCATAAAAGTCCCCATTCAGTCTGTGGTGGGGAGAGGACAAGGCCATGGAGTATTTGCATGTTGGGGAGGAAGGCTGCAGGAGGACAGAGTCATTCCAGACCCAGACTTTCCTTTGCCTTCTCAGCTTCTTCCATCTGGTGCTGCTTTTTGAGTGGTCACCAGGACAAACGGAAAATTGAGAACAGACTCAAAATGGGTATGGAGGGCTGGCAAGGCAGGGGACAGTTTGCCAGATACAAGCTTCTGGCAACAGTGCCCTTTCGGATCCTGGAACCAACATCCTCATCTTGGACAGTGGATGAAGGTGGGCCACCAGGGGGGTGACACCACCTACACGGGCCCTCCCTGTACCTTCCAGCGATCGCTGGCTCCAAGGGGACAGAGGCTATTCTGGAGCTTCTCCTCTATCGGTGGACAGAACATGGCTTCCTGGCCCACTCCAGGGTCATGCTGGGCAGCACCTCCCACCAGGAGAGGACTCAGTTTGCTCTGCAGCTCAGGGTTCCACACTCGAGTGTTGGGGTTCAGGAGGCTGTAAGTGCAGGGGATGAGGAGGGCGAGTAAGATTAGATTCAGGGGAGGACATTCACATTGCCAGCCTCATCTGGGGAAACTTGCCATCACCCCCTCTCCAAGTCTTCTTGCCCAGACTTCAAATTTAAAAAGACTTTTAAGACTTTGGGCAAAGCCTTGTCCCTCTCGATCATCCAATATGTAAGGATGAATATATGGACTTGAAGCAGCGGATATCCAGTCTGCCCCTGACCTTGTGGTGGTCAGTATCTGACCTAGCCTTGGGAGACTGAAGTGGCCAGGGGTACATGGGGGAGAGATTTCCCAGTTCTTCAGAAATTTCTCAATTTCCTGTTTGTCCTGGTGACCCATAAAAAGGCAGCACCCGGTGGGAGAAGGTGAGAAATCAAGTGTCTGCCAGGCTGGCTTCTGGAAGAGACAGAACAGAGAGGCAACAATGCATGAGCAGGATGGCTGCATTCCAAACCAGTTCGACCAGAAATCACTCTGTGACCTTGGCCAGAGTTTTCTGATCTGCAGGAACAAGGACTCTTTAGTTCTTAAGTTTCCCGGTTTCCTTCGACAGAATCACCTCCCCCAGCAGCCCTTGTCAACTTTCACGGGCAGAAACTCTGGAGCTCAGTAGCCCCTCATATCAGAAGGAGCTCTTCTCTCTCAGCTGAGATGTCTTTGTCTCTGAATCACAGGGGCAGATCTCTACCAAGTAGCGGACAGATAGAGGGTAGGCAGGCAGAACATGGGACACACAGCTTCTGATCATTCTTTCTCCTTATAAATATAGCAGGACCCTGTGACCCTAAGATTCTGGGTAAGACGAGTGTAAAACTCTCCACTGTGAGGATCCCCAGAGCTCTGGACAGCTACAGGCAGGGCTGGGGACCAGGCGTGGGGTCCTCCTGACCAGGTGGGGGTGGACTGGCTCTCCACTCCATTCCACTCTGGGCGGTGGGGCACTGGGCTCAGGACACGTGACACAACTAAGCCTAAAGTAAATCTACTAGTTTTTGCTCAAGAGAAAGGATCTAGCCATTATCCCAAATCAGATCAATGTTATTAAAACCTCAAACCAAAAGCGAACCCTTTTCCAAAAGCACATCCTCCCACTGAAGCCCCAGCTTTCTGAGCAGCGGCCCTGCGGCGGCAGCATTTTATCAGCCATCTTCCTCCGGCTTGTCCCCGCCTGCACTTAGTCCTTTTCTCTCCCCACTCCAACAAGCTCCGTGAGAGGCGACAGGGTGGAGATAGGAACTCCTTCAAAGTCTGTTTATTTTGTGTAAGCAGTCACCCATACGCCCTACCACCTGTCATAAAAGCTAAGCAAAATGCCAGACTTGATCTAAAAGTCAAGGAAGTTTTGACTGCAGGCAGGGCATATGGTGGGGGTGGGGGAGGGGGAGTAGGGGGAGCAGGCTGGGTCTGAGCAGCGGGGGTAGGTATCAAGGCGCAGGACAGAAAAGAAGGAAACCCTGGACGGAGCAGCCTCAGGGGAGGGTAGGTTACCCCAGGACTGCAAGGCAGCTCGAGGCTGGGACCTGAGGGGCTGGCAGATCCTGCGGCAGAGACCTGAGCAGGGTGTGGTAGGAGCAGAGAGAAGGTGGAGGGGCCAGAAGCCAGGGGGCCAAGAGGTGCTTTCCCAGTGGGGTATAAGGGAGGGACT
>PVKM010019996.1:10790-23933 GCA_004027735.1 Carollia perspicillata | reverse complement strand
GGCGGTGCGGGGGGACAAGTTTAGCCTTTGGAAAGAGCCAGGCGCACTGCAGGGGAGCAAGCCACAGGAAGGTGGTAAGAGTGAGGCTGAGAGGAGAGAGGGAGTGGAGTGTGCAAGACCACGTATGGCCATGGTTGGGGGTTCGGGTTCTCGTCTCAGTACAATAGAAAGCCAGTGGGAAAATTCACCTGGGGAAGCCGTGTCATCGGATTTACATCTGAAATGCATCACTTTGGCTCCTGTCACTTTGGTGTAGATTAGAGAGCAAAGCAGGGAGGCTAGTGAGGTTGCTGAGGCGGCCCAGGCAAGAGCTTTTCCTGCATTGAAAATCACCACCGGGGCCACAGAAATGAAAGCAGGGTTATTCGTTCATTCAACAAATGCTTGTTGGACACCAGACTAGGGGTGAAAAATTGCACCAACGGTGTGCTGACGTCTGACTTGCACTTCCCAGAACGCCCCACCCCATGGATGACATAAAGGAATGCTGATAAATGGGCCTGGAGGCTAGTGCCTCATCATGGCAGCTGTGTGAACCTGGGCAGGCAACCAAATGCCCCTGGGTCTGTTTCCTCACCCATAAAGGGGAAATGATAGCATCCTTTTGAACTTCTACTTGTACAAAAGAACTATCAAGTTAAAAATACCTTAAAAAAAGATATGAGGCCGGGACACCCCCCCCCCAAAAAAAAAAACAACCCAGAATTGTCTTGTTGAGGACGGGCCCCTTGCAGTACAGGCTTCCCCTGCTATGTGAGTGTTCTAGGAACCCATGTGCATCTGTGTGCCAGCCAGTGTTATTGTGAGAGGCTGTATTCAGCTTCAGTGAATTTTTTGAGGACTCAATGCATTTGCCCATTTCGTGATGGGTGATTTACAAGTGCACCTGCCCACACTGTGCTGAGTGTTCAGCAGTTTTCGACCAAAAATGATCTCGTCCCAAGAGACTTTTTTGTGTCTTCCCAGATGAAAAATTCCTCAAAGACAAATGTTTTGCTGATGTGGAAGAGTTGAAATAAAAAACGGCAGAAGCACTCAAAGGCATCAAAATTGGCGAGTTTAAAAACTGTTTTGAGCAGTGGAAAAAACATCTCAATAGGTGCATTGCATCAGGTGGAGAGTACTTTCGCTGAGGTTTGATCATGTAAGGATAAATACACAATTTTTAATAAATAAATTCTGGGGGGATTTGGGTCTCTCCTCGTATACTTATTAGATTGAACACATTTAATATCCATGAACTGTTTATTCTTTGAAAGTGTTAGTTGTTTGTTATAAGCTCAATTTGCAGTAAATAAGTCATGAAATGACAGTTTTATAAAACCAATAATAAAAATATACTGAAATGCAGGTCTTGCCTTGTCATTTCCTTGCCTAAAACCCTTCAGTGGCTCGTTGTGGTAGGCAAAATAATGGGACTCCCCCTGCAAAGAAGTCCATGCTCTAATTCCTGTAAACTGAATATGTTGTGTGGCATGGGAGGGGGAACCGAGGCTGCAGATGGAACTGAAGTTGCTAATGAGCTGACCGCGAGGTGGAAAGATCATCCTGGAGTATTTGGGTGAGCCCAGTGTAACGACAAGGGTCCTTGTCAGTGAAAGAGGGAGGCAGGAGAGGCAGAGGCGGCGGGAACGTAATGGCCGTGGTCAGAGGGCTGCGAGTGCTGGCTTTGAAGATGGAAGGGGGCCACAAGCCAAGAAATGGAGGAGGAGAAGCGAGGACACAGATTCTGCCCTGCAGCCTCCAGAAGGGACGTAGCCCTGCCACCACCTTACTTTTAGCCTAGAGAGGCCCATTTCAGACCTCTGACCTCAGGCACTGTAAGCTAATATGTTGAAGTCGTTTTAAGTCACTTCGTGTGTAGTAATTACGGCAGCAATAGGAACCTAATACACTCACCGATACCCCTAGGAAAAAGTCCAAACTGCTTAGCATAGCACACAAGGCCTTGTGGGATCTGGCTTACTGCCACTGTGACCTTGAGCAAATGTCTTGGTTTCTGCAAGCCTGTTTCCTCATCTGTAAGATGGGGAGGGAAAAAATCCCTCTGGGTCCGTAATGAGGTTAAATGAGAGGACACGTTTGAGAGACCCGGTAGAGAGGCTGGCACACCATTATTATTATCCTGGAGCAGCCGACAGGGAGCAGGAGGCCTGAGTTCTGTTCCCCTCACTGGGGCTCTGTTTCCACATCTGTAAAGAAGGAAATAATCACACACACACACACACACACACACACACACACACACACACACAGGTTTAGCAGCTTCATCTCTTCCCTTTTCTTCACTCCTTCCTGATCATTGATCTGCTTTCACTTGTTCAGACTTGTTTCAACTCTCTCCGACTTCTGATTTTGCACAGGCCATTCCCTCCGCCGGGAATGCTCTTCCCATCCGCCTTGGCGAGGCTAACTCCCATTTCCCCCAGGCCGCCTCCGCGGACTCCAGTCAGAGTTGGTTAGACCCCGCTGTGACGCATTCCCGAAGCACCCTAAACTTCCTGTCCTAGTACTGATTTTCTTTCATTGCTACCGCTCACTCGTGTGCTTTTTGTTTGGAAAAAACCCAAAACTCAGAAAACAAATCCAGATAAGAGTACTTTGACCTATTGCTTCAAGTGTGTGGTTTAAATAAAACAAAACATTCTAAGTAAACCCGAAGTAGTTGAAGTTCCTTTTCCCCTCTTCTCCTCCCCAGAGGCAGCCACTGTTACAAATTTGGTGTGCAGCGTATCAGCCTATATTTTAAACTTTTAATACCTAGGTACCCATAGATATATATAGACTATACTTTCGCATCTGTGTTTATAATCTAAATCGTAAATTTTAAAAGTATTTACCACTCTACAACTTTCTTTTATTTACTCAACAATAGGTTTGAGAGATATTTCTTATTTATGTTATATGTGCTGACTTATTTGCTTTTATCATTGTATAGCATTTTATTATTAGAATCTACTCCATTTTATTCATTCATTACCCTAATAATGGAAATTTATATAGTTTCTATCATCTTCCACTATTCGAAAGAACATTACAAAGAACATCCTTATGCACGTGACCTACGTGCAAGTGTGAGAATTTCTTTAGGAAAGGTTGTCATCTTGCACTTTAGTGGCAAAATGGTAGATGGTTCATGGGTGGTATGGCTGTGTTCGGAGAGCTGGTAGGATACAGCCAATAGCACAGGACTGGTGCTTAAGCAGTGAAATTGGTGGGTTATAAGCTGTGTGCATTTTCGACTTTACAAGATAGGGCCAAATCGCCTTCCAAAGTGTGAGTGTACCAGCAGTACATACGGTTCCTATTGCCCAGCATGCTCACAAACTCTTGGCATTGATATATGTTTTTACTTACATTTAGCTGATCATAAAAATCACATCTGATAATTGTTTCTGTTTGCAAGTTCCTTATTTATATCTTTTGTCCATTCTCCTTTTCTCTTGCAGGTTGGAGGAAGTCTTTCTTTTTTTTTTTTTTTTTAAGATTTTACTTATTTATCTTTAGAGGGGAAGGGAAGGAGAGAGGGAGAGAAATATCAATGTATGGTTGCTTCTCGTGTGTCCCCTGCTGGGAACTGGCCTGCAACCCAGGCATGTGCCCTGACTGGGAATCGAACCGTGATGCTTTGGTTCACAGGCCCGCGCTCAATCCCCTGAGCTACACCAGCCAGGGCACGGAGGGAGTCTTTCTTAATGGTGAGCACGGGTTCTTTGAGTACTAGCCCTTTGTCATACGTGATATAGTTATTTCCTCTTAGATTGTAGCTTGTCTTTTATTTGCATTTACAACGTCTTCTGTTATATGGCAGTTTACACTTTGAGAGAGTCATAGATCAATTTTTTCCTTTATGAATTGTGCTTTATTATTGTTTATCCAAGAACTCCTTCCCAATCTTGAGATCATAAAAATATTATATGTACGCATATACATATTTCTAATAGCCTGAAATATTCGTTTGCCGTATTTATTCTTTAATCTACTTGCACTAGGCTCTAGTTTTCATTCCCAGGAAAGCCAGTTCCTTGGGACCATTTACTGGGTCCTCCATCCTTTCCCCACTAATTTATGTTGCCACCTCTATTGTACATCAAATTAACACACACGCAGACACCCACTGTGTCTGTGTTTAGGATCCCCATTGTATTCCGTTGATATTTGCCTCTACCTACATTACACTGGGGCCGATAGGCACGGAAATGTCCCGGGCCTCCACACATACACTTTGTTGTTTGGGTTTGACAAAAGTTCTCAAAATTCCTGATTGGATTTGGGGAAATACACATCTTTATGTAGACATTGAATCTTCCCATCTGTATATACGCTATATCCCTCTATTTATTCAGACCTTCTTCTACTACTTCTTTTTTTTAAAGCTTTTATTTATTTATTTCTAGAGAGAGAGGAGGGAGGGAGAGGAACATTGATATGTGAGAGAAACATGGATGGATTGCCTCTTGCAAGCACCCCAGCTGGGCCCTGGCCCTGACCAGGTTAGGAATCAAACTGGCCCCTTTTCCTTTTGCGGGATGACACCCAACTGACTGAACCACACCGGTCAAGGCTATTTAGACCTTTTTTAATGTCCTTCTAGTAGGTAGAAGTTAGCAAAACGCAGGAGGAAAGTAGGAGGGGATCCACAGTACTCAAGGAAAAACCCATAACTTTAGTTACCTGCCTCTGGTCACCTACGTGTTTTATAGTGGAAGACGAAAGTGGGCTGGAGTGAAGGTAGGATTAATAGCCTTCCACACATACCTATGTTCAGGTGCTCATGTCTGTCCCTGGAGTAAGCTGGTCCCACCTTTACCCCCCAACCTATATGCAACTCCTTCATCCCCATCCCACAAACCATGTAAGTCCTCAGGATAAAGGACCTGATGCTTTTTGCCTCCCTAGCCTATGCCTTTCACCCCACTTTGGCTACACCTGTTCTCCTCCAGGAGACCTTACCACTAACAAACTTCGCTTGCATGCTAACAGACTTGACTCTTTCCTGCATTGGCAAGAAGAACCGAGTTTTCTGCACAGCACTTCAATGTTTTGTCATTTTCTCTATGAGAATACAAACTCCACAAGGGCAGATGCTTCTTGATTTTATTCACGACTGTCTCCTCAGAGTCAAGAATGGGACATGACATCGGGAAGATGCTTAATAAGAATGTGTTGTTTGATGAAATATCTTGCATACATTTTGTTAGTCATATTCCCATATGCTTATATTTTGGTCACTATAAAGCAGTAACAAAATTAAAAAAATTAAATCTGCGATGATTGGTACATAGATCCTGGGGTAGCGGGGAAGTGAGGAAGGGGAAGGGCAGGGAGCCAGCACAGAGCGCAATGGCCAATAAGGTGACTTTTCAGGGTGTATGCAGGGGCGAGACAAGATCTTTTAGAGAGCGCTTTGAGCGTAGTGAGGAGAATGAACTGGACTGGGCAGGAGAGGCTACGAGTGCACCGGTCGGGTAGGTGGCTCCTGCAGGAGCCGAGGTGGGTGCTGGTGGAGTCGGCGCTCAAGAATTACAGTCACTGGGAGAGAGCAGCAGGGACTGGTCTCGCCAGTTCGCCAGGTAATACCAACGCATTAGCAAACGAGCCAGGTGAGGGCCGAGTAAGGACACTTAGAACCACTGCGTTTACCAAAAAAATGACAACTTTTCAGACTCAGCTCTCTTAGGTCAAGCGAAGTTCAGCTGGAAGAGGCGTTAGGCAGTGGAACGACCGCGGCAGTCCGGCCTGGAGGGCCCCAGGGTCACGGAGACTCAGGGCTGTGAGAAAAACCTTGAGGGGGTTAGAAGGGTATGGGCTGCAGGGCGCGCGAAGATTTCCAGCCGCTCGGAACTAAAGGAGTGCTCTAGGCTCATCCAATCAGAACGGCGGATCCGGGCGCCCCACCTCCGTTGCTTTGGCAACGGGACGCAGAGGCTCGCGCCCGGCAAGGTGGCGGTTTGGGTCAGGCGCTGGGGAATCGCTTCATGTCGCGACCAAAGGTAGGAGTGCCCCTGAGCCCACGTGCTTTCATCGTCCCTAAAGAGAGGAAGGGAAGCTGCGGAGGAATTCAGAATTTGGGATCCTCGCGCAAGGATTCCGATTGAGTGGACGAAAATGATGAGTTCAGAGAAAAGACCACAAGTCCCGGCAGGCCACGAGCCGCCGGAGCCTCTGCTCAAGTCCAGCGAACTAGACTTACTGGCGGGAAATTTACGAAATTCTAGGATTCTAAACTGTACTGTGTGGTGTGCGTGTCCCCAGGGGGAGCTCAGAATTTCAGGTTTTCTGACTTGGAAAACCTCTTAAGAGATATGTTCATCCCTTTTCCCGCTCGCCTACTCCTCCATACATTCATAATCCACCCATCCATCCCCTAGAGGTTAACTGTCTTTTCCAAGTGGAGCCCAGTGCTGGCCAATGGGGGCGCAGAGGTGAATCGAACTGGGAGAAGTCCTGAGCTCAAGGAGTGCACAGGCCACCTCCCCCATGTTGAGAGTGTGAAGGAAGGAAGACCCAAACCTGCTGCTTCTTATCCCGTGCTCCACCTCTTATGAATGGCAACTCCTTCCCTTAATTCCCTCTTACAATTAAAAATGAGTGATCGCATTGGGTTTACCCAGGTAATCTCGAAAAATCCAGAACAATCAATATTTTAAAGTCAGTTGGTTAGCAATCTTCATTCCATCTGCAATCTTAATTTCCCTTTCCCATAAAATGTAACATATTTATAGGTTCTGGGGACTAAGACATGGACATCTTTTGGGGGGGCATTATTCTGCCTGCCTCTATACTGTCATCAGTTAAAAAGTAAAATTTTAAAAATACTGTTTACAATGGCATCGCAAAATCAAATACCTATGAAAATTAATTAAAAATGTTCAAGACATACACTGAAAACTAGCAAACATTGTGGAAAGAAATTAAAGAAGACTTAAATTAATGGAGAGACTGACTGACTTAATATTTATGGATTGGAAGACTAGTAATTTACAATGCCATTTCTTCTCCAAACGACCTTTAGATTGAATGCAATTCCAGTAAAAATCCCAACATACTATTTTTTTAAGATTTTATTTATTTATCTTTAGAGGGGAAGGGAAGGAGAGATGGAGAGAAATATCAATGTATGGTTGCCTCTCCCCTGCTGGGAACTGGCCTGCAACCCAGGCATGTGCCCTGACTGGGAATCGAACCACCATCTTTTGGTTCACAGGCCCGCGCTCAATCCACTGAGCTACACTAGCCAGGGCCCAACATATTATTTGAAAAAAGAAATTAGCAAGCTGATTCTAAACTTTATATGGAAGGACCCCAAACTGCAAAGACAATCTTGGCAAAAAAAAGTTGGAGGACATGTTACCTGATTTCAGATTTGCTAGAAAGCTACAGTAATAAGAAGTGTGACAGTGACATCAGGATAAACAAATAAGGAAATAGAACAAAACAGAGCCTAGAGGTTGACCCACATGTAGAGAGTCAATTAAATTTTGACAGAAGTGCCAATGCAATTCAGTGAGGAACGGAAAAGTTTTTCAACCGAAGACTGAAGCAGCTGGGCAGTCATGGGAAATGGAACCGAAAAAATGCGAGAGTATAAAAGGCATAATCAAAAAGGACAAGGACATGACTACTTCTGGGGGAGCTGGAGGGGCTTGAATGGGCAAATGGGACAAGATTGCACTTACTTCTGTGGGGGAACTTGCTTCTGCCAGTTTTGTAGGGCAGTGTCCATATCTCCCTCCAGCAGCTCTCTGAGGGTAGCATGGTGTGGTAGGCAGAATTCTAGATGGCCCTCAAGATTCCCACCCACAGTGTACGCCCCTTATATAGTTTCCTCCCCTTCACTATGGGTGGAGCATGTGAATTTGATGGGATAGTTACTATCATAATTATGATGGGTCGTACAAGATTCCATCACCACTGACTTGGAGGGGCAGGTTTGAAGTCAGAGGACGTGCTCCTGCTGGCCTGGAAGGAAACAAGTGCTCCTGTTGTGAACTGCCTATGGGTGCCAGCACTCTCTAGGAGCTGAAAGCAGTCCCAGCCAATGGCTAGCGTGTAAACAGGGACCTCAGTCCTACAACCTGAAGTAACTGAATCCTTCCAAATGATCTAAATGATTTTGGAACAGGACCCAAGCCCTGGATGAGAACCCTAACCCACCCAGGTCATTTCCTTCATTGTGGCTTTGTGAGACCTGAGCAGAGAATCCAGCTAAGCCATGCCTAGACTCCTGGACCATGGAAACTGTGAAATATAAATTTGCACCATTTCAAGCCATTCAGTTTGTGGTAATTTGCCATGCAGTAATAGAAAACTAAGGCAGATGGCAAGTCTGCCCAAGCCGCAGAGGTCATCCTGCACAAGACGAGTTCCGATTTCTTTTTTCATACCTGTTGTTAGGGATCAGTTACACCAGGGTTGAGGGCCAAGCTGTTTTGGACATGATAGAAGCAAAATAATACCCACCACCCTCTGAGGATTTAGAAGATCCAACTTGGGTGGAAGAAATTAACTTTGCTCTGAGTCTTTGACCCAGCCATCTCCTGGATCATGACTCTAAACACACATCCAGTAAAAGGGATTCTTGCAAAGACTGCTGAGTCTGACACTCAAGACTGGGTTTCAGGGCTGGACCTTTGGAGTGTTGAAAACTGCGTATGCGCTCTACTGGTCATGCCTGCGGAGCAAGGCTGCAGTGAGGCGGGCATTGGACACTCGGGGATTCATTCCAAGGATCACGTTGCTGGGCATATGGTGACTGATGAGAATTTGGCCAGGCTGGCCCTTACTGTCTCAGGACCTGGGCAGTGTTGAATCTGATGGTTTGAGCATGTTAATATCTGCAGTGAGCTGAGCTGGGAAGGCAAGGTGGATGTTCAAAATTAGTTGCATCGCTTTTCTTTTCTCCTTGCAGACTCAAAATTACAAGGGGTATGGATTATCCAAAGGAAAGGAACGGTGAGTGGTCCCACGCATTCCAATAAACACAGAAATAACTTCCTTCCTTCCTCCCCTTCGTCTATCCCCTGCCCTTCTCCTTAACTTCAATGGTCAGAATGATGATGATGATGATGATGATGATGATAACAGACAATTGTTGAGCATTTGCCATGTGCCAGGCCCTGCATTAGTCATTTTATCTGTATGATCTCATCGAATCCTTATCAGAATCCTTTGAAGTAAATACTACTGTCATGTCCACTTTACAGATGGGGAAACAAACTCAGAGGCTACGTAACTTGCTCGAGACCATAGGATTAGTAAGTGGCAGGGTTTTGGGACGCCAGGGCCCATGTTGTAGCTAACGGTGCTCTCCCGCCTCCTTCAACAACCACGTGAAAATGACTTGATAACTCAAAGTCCAACTCCGCCCTGATCCTCTGCTTCACTCTGTATCGCTAACCTGAGAGCGAACTCAGCCCCTTTCCGGACTTCCTAAATAGAATCCGTTTGCACAAAGCAGGGTGAGCAGTGTCGACTCAGCTGAAGATTTGTGTGGGGAGTTAGAAGAGGTAGTTTACTTTGTACACACCAGGGCAAATATTTTAGCTATTTCTATTCTCTATTTCTTCGGATATTTCTGTTCTCTCTCAAGTCCTTCCTGGCTATATCCCCATCGTGGGGTCTTCTTTCCTGCACTGCCACTTTTTGCCTTCTTTCTCTCCACACTGACCCTATCCCACTGATTTCAAATCACTCACTCTCTTATGCAGAGCGGTTCGGCACTGTTCCAGATCCTGGCCCTCAGCCTACACACCCATTCCTACTCCAACAAAATAGGGAGCACTTTAGTTAACAAGACCCATCCCTGTATTTTATTAGGGCAGAAATCAATTAGAAACAGGAAACCCAACTAATAGCAGCTTTAAAAAATGGTATTTATGCCCTGGCTGGTGTAGCTCAGTGGATTGAGCTCGGGCTGCGAACCACAGGGTCGCCGGTTCGGTTCCCGGTCAGGGCACACGCCTGGGTTGTGGGCCAGGTCCCCAGTGGGGGCCATGTGAGAGGCAACTGCACATTGATGTTTCTCTCTCTCTTTCTCCCTTCCTTCCCCTCTCTCTAAAAAATAAATAAATATAATCTTTTAAAAATGGTATTTACTTTTCTCATGTAACAGTTTGGAGGGCTGGCACAGTGATTCAACAGTGTCAGAGCTAGTATCTCTGTGGTTGTCTTGACTTTTTCCTTATGGACACCAAGTGGCTGCTAGAGCTCCAGCCTTCATGTCACAATCAAGAAGGGAAGCGGGGAGGAAGACACAGTCAGTGTCTCTCTCTTTCTCTCTCATATACATACACATAAAAAACCCCACACAACTTCCCAGGGACCACTTTCCTCAGCAGTCTTCTGTGTTTAACTTGTTGACCAAAACTGTGTGACACTTGGACACCCCAGCTGCACGAGTGGCTTGGAATACAAGTTACATACGTGCCATTATACTGTGATCATCACACACCCTGTTTTTGTCCCACAAAATCTTATTTTCAGTATTTATCATGTTTGTGCACATAGGTCTGATACATTTTACTCCACATGCTCCACTCTGCACCACAAGGTATTAATCTATCTTCCTGTTAAAAGGCATTTAGGTTGTGTCTTAGCTTCAGTTTCCTCCAGAAGCCGACCTTGAGACAAGGATGTGAGAACAAGTCATTTATCTGGAAGGTGATTCCAGTTAGCACTGGCAGGGGAGTGGGGAAGCGAGACAGCTAAAGGAAGGGAACCAGTACAAGGTACATTATTGACGGGTTACTCCTTGGGTAAGTGGGGCTCAGTCCCACTGGGGGTTCCTGGGGGATAGCATGGAACACACTGCAGCCCTAACCCAGCTGAGAGATGAGAGAGCTGGACGACTTACCCATCAACTCCAGTTATACGCCGTTGGGGGATATACCTGGTCCTCCAGATCTGCTCCAAGCGCTAGCTGAGCAGAGCCTGGGGGCCAGGACAAGCCCTTCGGCAAAGAGCTGCAGGTGCTGGCAGCGGGAAGCCCTCGGGCTGGCATGCACAGGAACGGCGAATGCCCGAGGGAAGTGGGTGGGCCACCAACAGTGGATGCTACAGATTAGTTCAGTACAAAATAGTAACAAGTACAAACAAACACCCTTGTGCATACATCGCCTAGTACATGCACAGAGTATCTAGCTAGCGTATTGAACTAGGATAGAACTGTCGGGTGCAGAGTACATACTCATTTATGCATATTTAGCTGTCCTAAATACTGCCTTGTGGATCTCCAAAGTGCCTCCTACCAGCAGGGGAGGGAATTTCATTTTAGCACATGGTTGCCAAAACTTGGGCTTTGAGATTTTTGCCAGGCTAATGTGTATGAAATTGTATGGGATGATTTTAATATGCCAAATCACTCTCCAAAGGTTCATCCAATTTAGACTCCCATCACCACTGTAGAATAATTACCATTTCCCCACATGCTCATGAACACTTGTCTGATTTTAAATATTTTGTTTTTACAGCTGGGATCTACAAGCCCCCCCCCCAAAAAAAAACCAATGCAGAAAATTCACCACCCTGCTGTTCCTTGGGTACCAAAGGCCCTAGCTGGTCTGCCTCCTTTTGTCCATCTTACAGCATCTTCTTTGTTTATTTCATGTATAATGTCCTGGGTTTTAGCTGTACTTGTAGGAGGAATATGGAAAAGCACATCTGCTCCATCCTTCCAGATGAGTGCAAGGAAAGGGGTTTGTAAATAGTTACTATGCAATAGTAGCTGAGGCAAGGCCATGGTAAAGCAACCAGGCCACGCCTGGCATGTCGTAGGCATTGGATGAAATGACCGCTATTACTTTTCAATGACTCAGAGTCTGTGATTCTCAATTTGATTATTTGAAGTGTTGCATGCTGTATGCTAAATTCTGAGATTCGGTAATTCTGATTTGGGGCATTTCCAGGTATGCAGTTTGACCTTTTTTCCTTCCCTTTTTCCTATCCCTGGACCACCCCAGAGACATAGTTGGTCCTCAGCAAGTGTTCTGTTGCCTTATCTTTCAGAGAGCAGAGAACATCAGTCCGGTTCAAGACCACTTTTATGAATACTCTTTTGGATGTCCTTCGCCACAGGCCGGGCTGGGTGGAAGTAAAGGAGTAAGATTCTCCCCCTCCCAACCTTACCCCTCCCTCCCTTTGTGTCACAGGCCTTTGTCTCCCATTGTTTTTCTCCCAGTTCCCCTAGGTGGCTACTGGCACTTGTCCCAATTTGGCTGTGGCGGGGCCAGCATTTATTTCGTACTCACAGTGCATCAGGGACATTGTCATCTCTGCCCTGTTCTAGCAGTGTCCCATGGCTCTCTGTAAAAACAAGGAGTGCAGCCATCACAGACCTGCTGGCTTGAAGGTCAGGTCCAGGTCATGTCAGGTCAAGTCCAAGGTCTGGTGATGTCAGGTTCCAGGTCAAGGGCTAATCTTCCTTGGATACTTACTACTTCTGTAACTTTGAACAAGTTACTTGGCTCCTAAGCCTACGTTGCTCCTTCTGTGCTGAGCCCTGAGGATACTGTGATGCATAAGCTTACAAAGCCTGGCACATAGTAGGTACTAATGTTAGTTACCAGGATTAAGGTTTGGATACATGTAGCAGAGACCCAAAGTAAAAGAGACTGTGATGCACCAGAAGTTTACTTACCTCTCTCACTGAAGTCCAGATGTAGGATGCTTAGAAATGGTACGGAAGTGCGGGATCCATGTACTTCCCTCTTTACACCCTGCTGTTCCTTGAGTGAGGCCCATGTCCTCCGTGGTCTGAGGTGAAGCTCCAGCCTTACATCCACATTCCAAGAGCAGTAGGTAGGAAGGAGGCAAGAAAAGGCACACCCTGCCCTTGAAGAACACAACCCAGGAGTCCCATTTCAACGGCCAGAACTTAGCCATGTGGCCATACCTAGCTGCAAGGGAATCTGGAAAGTGTAAACAGGTAAATGCTGGGATTTTTGCAGGTAAACATTAGGATTTCTACTGTAGAAAAAGAGGAGGATGGGTGTTAGGGGTAGGGGCAACCAGCTGCCCTGTCATGGTGCTCAACAACAATCACTAAGCCCGCTAGACACTCTTCAGCACTTCACATGCACGACCTCTTTGAATTATCCAGCAAACCTCTTATGTAAGTGCTATTGTTATCCCCATTTTACCGAT
>PVKM010019996.1:0-10690 GCA_004027735.1 Carollia perspicillata | reverse complement strand
GGTACAGATGGTGTGGGAGTCCATGAAGCAGGTTTCTTATAACTGATCCCAAATTCCCTCAGGGATCCTCAAATCAGGAAGGGCCAGAGGCCAGGGCCGTTATACCAGACATAACTCTATGAATGTGAGGCCCCACTCTTTCAGACCTAACCTGGGGTCTGGAATCTCCAGACAGAATGAGGCCTCAGTTCAGCCTGTCAGCCTGTCAGGTAAGAGTGTGAACGGATATGACCAGAGCTGTCCCTTCCCTTGCTTGCCTCCAAGAAAGCTGGCATGACGCCCGGAACTGCAGTGCCCATCTTGCAGTCCGGAAGTGGTGAGCAGGAGGACATCACATGAAGGATGGCAGAAGGGGAAGGTAGAAGGGACCCGAATCCCCGCTGCCCTTCTTGAGCAGCTTAATGTCTTCCTGGGTGGTCGAAGAGCAACTTGACTGTGATGATCCTGAGGATGGTGTACAAATGAACGAACTTTCAGGATTAGAAAAGACTCCTCGAAATCTGCACCGTGGTCTACAAGGCCCTTCTGAGGTGGCCCTACCCCACTCTTCAGCATCATCCCTGACCTCCCTCCCTCCACTCACGCCTTTCTTCATGCCCTCGAACATGCCCTTGAACATGCCTTGAACATGCCCAGGGCCTCACTTCCTGCCCTTCCCTCTCTTAGAATCCTCTCCCCACTGCTCTTGACCTGGCTGTTCCTCCTTATCTTCAGTCCTCAGTCAAAATATCACCTTCACACAGTGATCTCCCCGCAGCACAGGTCCCTGAGCTACCCTGCCTCACGGCCTCCCGCTGGATTACGTACGGCATGTTTCCCAGTTCCTCACTGTAGAGTCATTTATTCGTTTCCTTGCTTGTCGTTCACCTTCGCTGTGGTGTTATGTGCATCACCTGGCCCGGACACTTGGCTCCTCCTGCACCCTTGCACCCAACTCTCTCCCTGACAGCAAGACAACCTCCACTCATCTGTGTTGGATGAATGAGCGAGCAATGCATTATTTATTTGTTCATCTATTATTTATTCATTCATCCAAAACAAAAAGTCGATAGAAAAGCAGGTTGTAAAAGGAAATAGTCAGGACGGGTGCCAACCACAGAGCTTGGACGCAGAAGCCTGATGGCCTGAGTTCAAATCCTGTTCAGCAACTTACTAGCTGTATGAAGTTGGGCGAGTTCCTTCACGGGTCCATGCCTCAGTTTCCTTATCTGTAAAATGGGTTTAATAATAGAATTTAATACTTAGGATGGCCATGAGGGTCTGTGAGTTAATATGTTTAAAGTATTGAGAATGGTGTCTGGCAGTAAGTATTAGCTATTAGAAAGTTTAAAAACATGCCGCACAATGCCACATGCTATGTCCAGATACACACATGAGTACATAGTAGGTCTGTAAAAATACTCGTAGAAACGATACACACCAAATTCAGGCTAACGGCTTCCTTTGGGACAGGAGAGAAATAGAATCAGGGAGGAACATACACGGGGCTCCAGTTGTACCTAACGTTTTACTTAAAAAAATTAGAAGCAGTCATCGTGGCATTATTTTATTTCACATCTTTTTCAAGCACCTCCACCCCAACTCTGGTATCCGATTGCATAGACGCGTCTGGCCTCTGTCCCTCTCCCTGGCAGGTCGGTGAAGAATGAGGTTAGCATTTGGAGTCAGGCAGGCTGGGTGTGAATCCTGCTCCTGCTCTGTCCTGGGGGAGCAAGCCACGCTTGTCTGAGGGCTCCAGGTGTGACCCTAGTCACTTTCAGGGCTGTTGCGCTGAGGATTCAGTAAGAGGAAGGCCTTCGGAACTGGGAAGGGCTTGCAGATGCTACCTGATTCCACTGCTCAGTAATGTGAGCTGGCGGGTGGCAGCCCCAGGATGCTTCCAAGACCCAGGCAGGTAACATGATCAGGTGAGGTTGGCTGGTGTCCTGGGCTATAGGGAGTGGTAGTGGCTGTGACTTGGAGGGTGTGCCCCATCTGACGTGGTGGCTACTCCTCAGTCCAGCCAATAGGTGCCAGGAGGTATCTGGGCTCACTGGAGGCCACCAGCCTGGATTTTTGTAGCTATATTTCTCTAGTTTTCATTCTAACCTAACAAAGCAGGTTGTGGTCAGTGGCGGCCCACAGCCGCCTCCTTGAGACCTCTACCAGACACACTGCTGCTTGTCCCTCAGCTGCACTGCCCTGGGCCCCAGGGCCCAGCAGTGCTGAGGTCCTCTGGTCATGACCTTTGTCCTACCCCACCCCCAGCGAAGGGGAGTGGGACTTTTACTGGTGTGACATCAGCTGGCTCCGGGAGAACTTCGACCACACCTACATGGATGAACACATGCGGATCAGTCACTTCCGAAACCACTACGAGGTGAGCTGGCCAGGCTGAGGGCACCGAGTCAGTCACCTCAGGTTCCCGGGTGTGGCAGTGAGCAGGAGCTAGCCTGGGGCTACAAGGATGGGAATGAAACGTGTAAGGGGTTTTGGGATACGTGCCAGGTGGGGAATATGTATGCTAGAATTATGGTGAGTCCACTCGTGAGAGGGAGTAAGGATCTTAGACCCGAGGGACAGGTCGTCTTGGGGTGGGGTTCGAGGGCACGGGCTGGTGGGCGTTTCAGCACTAGAGGTGCAAGGGTCTGGCTGGCGTGGAGTGCCGGGGCCAAAGGAGCTGGAGGCTTGGGCGCTTATGAGGACCTCAGGGTAGAGAGGAGTTGAGCAGTCTGGAGTCTGGAGACGGGAAGGAGGCCCAGGAGGAGCCAGACCTCAAAGATGAGGGTGGAAAAGCCAATGGTGGGAAATTGTAAAAGATTCGTGCCGCTTAGCAGTTCGAACGTGAACTTCAGAGTCAGACAGGCCTGGGTCGAAGCCTGGCTATGGCTCCTGTTAGCTGGCCGGCTCTTGGAAACTGACTTAACCTTTGTGAGCCTCAGTTTCCTCACCTGTAAAGTAGGGGGAATTACAGAGCAGCTGGCTAAAGTTACTCTTAGTTAGTTAAAATTCTCTTACTGTTATTAGAGTTTGTGGGCCAGAGGACGGAGGCTGTGGAGGCGGCTGGGGTGGGTGGGGTTGGGAGCCGGGGCGGGGCACTGGGCTGTGTGCTAACCGCCTGCCGGTCCATCCTGTGGCCCAGCTGACCCGAAAGAACTACATGGTGAAGAACCTGAAGCGGTTCCGGAAACAGCTGGAGCGCGAGGCAGGAAAGCTGGAGGCAGCCAAGTGCGACTTCTTCCCCAAAACCTTTGAGCTGCCATGCGAGTACCATCTGTTTGTGGAGGAATTTCGCAAAAACCCGGGAATCACCTGGATCATGAAACCTGTGAGTGCCCAGGGCCGGGGACGGCGGGGGGTGGGGGGGGCTCCCAGGCACCAGAGCAGGGATGCTTCAGGGCACATCTCGAGACAGGACCCTGCCTGGAAATTCAGCCTTAGATGCCTGCCCTGAAGGGGGGACTTCTCCTCTCTGCAGTGCGTGGACCCACAGCTGTGAATACTAGTACACAGCAGGTGCACAATAAGAGTTTAGTAGATGAACAAGTGACCCTCAGGGCACCAGGGCAAGGAATCCAGGGCCTCCTCAGACCCCTGCCTTTCTTCCTGCCCGGAAGGGAAACCGAGGCAGGCTAGGAGAAGCGCCGCACCCGCACTGCCAGGTCTCACCGTCCTTGGAAGGAGGTCCTACCCCCCCACTCCCACCCCGCACTGCGAAGAGGAGGAGCCCAAGACCTATTTGTTCAAGCTTTCCGCAAACACTCATCGAGCAAAGGCTGAGCCAGGATGTACCCAGGCCCCCTGGTCCTCCCCAGGCGAGGTCTGCGGGAAGGCTGGCATCCCCTCCTGGAGGCACAGAGCGGAGGGCCCAGGAGATGGAGCGGCAGGGCTTAGGCAGAAGAACACTGCAACCCACCTGCAGATTCCAGCTCCCAGCAGGCATTATCCGCTCAGACAAACGATAATTTGTGCTAATTGGGAACGAGCAATCGCACATTAAGCTGATTCCTTTCCCAGCCCCCGGCCTTCACAGCTGTAATTAAGAGGGGAATCTTGGCTCTGTGTGTACACGCACGCACCCGCCCTTGCTCTCCCTTGCTCTCCCTCTCTCTCCCTCTGAGTGGCTGAGGCAGCCTGTCCAGGGTATAGGGTGTGGAGACTGGGTGCTACCAGTTAGACCGGCCTGTGTCCTGACTGTGTCTGCCACTATGTATGGCCCTACACAGGTCGCTCAGCCCCTCTTGGTCCATTTCCTCCTCTGTGAGATGGAACTGATGAGTGTGCCGCCGCCGCTGGCCCCTGTGCAACACTTGGAGTCATGAGGCTCTGCTGAAGTCATTCTCGACCTTGAGAGTGCGTCAGAATTTTCTGGAGAGCTTATTAAAGCACCCCACTCCCACAGTGTCTGGTTCAGTAGACTGGGTGTGGGCTAGAGCTTGGCTGTCACTCCTAGGGAATATAAAAACAAACCCAGTCTGGAGTTAAAGTGCACACATCCAAACTTTATTTCCATCTACGCAGTCTCCCCTCCCACCAGCTCAGACCCTCTGGGTTGACAGGGAGGTGGGCAAGACCTGGGTGGTGGGCCCACGCTTGCTCCTGGCGCGGCTGGGAGGCAGGTCCCGGGCTGTCAGGGCCCAGGCCTGTCTGCCAGTCTCTCAGGGTCTGCAGAGCTGGTGAACACCAGCTCAGGGTCGAGAATCTGGGCAACCTGGATTGTTCTTGGCTTTGGGGACCTCCTTCCAAATGTCAGGCCTGGAAGAACCACATTTTTGCGTTCTGTTTTGCGAGTTTACCCCAGTCAGAACTTCTCACCCTTTTTCACTGCTGGCTCCTAAGAGCTGGGATGCTTCGGGCAGCAAATAACGGAGAACCCAATGAACAGTAGCTCAAATAAGGGGACAGGGGTTTGGAACTGTGCTCATGCCCAGGGCCTCTTCAGCGTCTGGTGAAATGTGGGGACCCTGGCACAGGATAGTGAATATAAGAGCACACACAATAGAGGGCATTTGATTACAAAAGAAAGCAGCGATCTCAAAGACAGTTCTCAAACTGTTTGTCTGGGTCCTCTGAGAAACATGCCAACGTGACAGAGCTTTGCCTGTGAGAGAACAGGGGAGGGATTAGGGGAGGCAGAGAGAGCGGTCAGACCCCGGTGGAGGAAGGAAGGTTGGGGAGAACCTCCTAGTCTGCCACGCGGCCCAAGGAAGTTCGGCAAGGCGGCGGGGAGGCAGCAGACCCACGCTGCTGTCAGAGGAGCCCTCCGTCTCCCAGGACTGGCCAGCCTTCGTGACCCACCGTCCTCAGCCGTAGGCTGGGGCCTGGGAGAGGCCTGGCCAGCACAGGGCGGGTGTTAGCAGCAGCAGCCGGGACCCTCAGTTAGTCCCTGGCCTGTACTAACTACGGGCCTGCAAGTGCGTGCTGACGGCCACCACGCAGACTATTAAAACATCCTTTAGCTGTACTAACTAATATGTGCTTTTCACAATTAAAGAGAATCTAACAGCAGGCCCAATAGTTACCATGATTTCAGAGTCATCCTGAGCCCAGACAACACTGAGAGATCTGCAGCAATTATAATGCAATACGTAATAATAACTGTGCTTTCTTTCGAGAGCAGAGTCCCAGGCACGGCCAATATTACTATGACCTGTGGCCTGCGCTCAGGATTAAAGGAAATGCGACAATCCGATCAGGGATTAATGACAATAAAGATGAAAATTTCTTTCTTGTTTGAGCTTACGGACCCCAGGGAGTTTCCTTTAGTGATGGCAGGCCGACTCCAGGGGCGGGTCATGGGGCACATCAACGTCCTCGTCATCGGTGTCCCACTCAGCGGGCTGGCTGCTCTACTCAGGCACAGCTCCAGCTTCCCCTCTCGGCTTCCCCTGCCACGTGACAAAGGAACACCCTAGTCTGTGTCCCTTTTGAAGAAGACGCAACCTGTCCAGAGGTCCCTGCAGCAGAGTCCCCCGGCATCCTGCTGGCCTGAGCCCGAACCAATGGCAGGGGCGGGGGACCACCGTGAGGGCCCAGACCTCTGCAGAGGCAAGGGCCCCGGAGGAGACCATCCCCACGGGTTCTGTGGGCCCGGCAGGGCGTGGCGGGGGGTGGTGAGTGGCCACAGCTGGCACAGCATCACAGCGTGGTTCATGCTAATAATCCAGATACTGTTTTCTAATCCATGCCATCTCTTCTTATAAAAATAATACAAAAATTGTTTCCTTGCAAATTGTCAAGCAAGACTGTCACTCCCAGAAGTGGCACCACGTTTCTCGTTTTATTTCGCGTGCTCCCTGGCCCTGGCGGCTGCATGAAGTACAGATTTGGTTGTCCTGTATGTATCTCCTCCTGGCCGGGTAACCTTGAACAGAGTGCTTGGCCTCTTTGTTCCTTGGTTTCCTTGGCTGCAAAATGGGAACCACGTAATGCCGCATATAGGGTCTTGTTTTTAAAGCTTTAGTGAGGTCCTGCGTGTAAGTCCTTGAGCCCGGCACACAGGAAACACCTGAGAGGTATCAGCTGCTGGTGTTTCTCTCACTGTGGGCCGTTCTCCTAGTCGGTGCTCTGGTCCTGCTGCTGCAGCCCAAGCCCAGGGCCTCGAAACCGCAACCATGTCTCATTTAGCTCATGAGCCTCCAGCTGGGCAGCACTTGACAGCGAAGGCTCATGGCTGCTGCTCCAGCATCTACTGGGCAGCTCCTCGGAGGGCCGCAGGCTTCGCGGTGCCAAGCTGGCTCACGCACTCAGCTGCAAGGTGGGGCTGGCTGTTGGCTGGGAGCTCAGCCAGGCTTGGGGCCTGGAGACTCAGTTGCCTGCCATGTGGGCCTCTCCCTGTGACCTGGGCTTTCTCACAGTGTGATGGCTGGGTGCCCAGGTGCTCCTCCCCAAAGAGAGAGTTGTGCGGATGCTGTATTGTTTTTTGTGACCCGGCACTGGAAGCCACACAGTGTTACTTGTGCCATACATAATTAATTGATACATTCTTTAAAGGCGTACCCAGTTTCAAGGAGAGGGGGCAATGACTTTACCTGTTGATAGAGGGTGGGGGTAGCAAGGTCCTAGAAAAACACAGGGGCTGGAAGTATTGTTGTGATTGTTTTTGGAACCCGCAGTCTGTTGGAGAAAGGTGTTGGGTGATGGCCAGTCTTAACTACCCTGACATATCACCGCACAGCGAGTTTCTTGTCCACTCTTTGGGATAGATCCCTTAGGAGACTGGTTACTAACAATGCTTTGAACAACAAAGACATTTCATTATCTCAGATAACAAGAAAGCTAAACTGGGGAGTTCTGGGTTTGGGGTGGGCTCAACAACGCCACTCAAAGCCCAGGTTCCTTCTCTTCGCTCACTCTGCATCCTCAGTGTGTCAGCTTTGTGTCACCAGACTCGTCACCTCGTCCGTGTGAGATGGCTGCCACAGTCGCAGGCATCACCTCCTCAGACTAGTATTCGAGGAAAGGAGGAAAGAAGCCAAGCATTTCTTTCTCTCTCCTCCCTCCCTCCCTTTCTCCCTCCACACACATTTCTCTCTCTCTCTCTCTCAACCTTTTTCTTCCTCCTCCTCCTTCCCCTCTTCCTTGTCAATCCCAATATTTTTAACAAGGAGAAAAATCTTTCCCAGAAGCCCCAAAGCCCCAAGCAGATGTCTCCTTAGGTCTCACTGACCAAAATAGGTCCAATGGTTTCCACTAGCTGCAAGGGAGGCTGGGAAAATAGCTATCTGGTCTCTCCAGCCTCCGAGAGCAGAGGTGGGTTTACCAGCCAGGAAGAAGAGGAAGGGGAATGGCTATAGGGAAGGCAGCCAATGGTGAGAGTGAGGTTCTAGATCAAAAGTTATGAGTCTTAAAAAACTTTTTAACTGAAGTTTAATAAAACAGAACATGTCTACCTTTCAGGGGTATAGCCTGATACATTTTCACCAAGTGAATACACTCAAATAACCAGTGCCCAGACCATAAGCCAAACATTACCAGCCCCTCAGCTGGTCCCCTCAAACCCTCTCCCACTCACTATAGCCAAAGTCCCTCTGAACGTGGTAGAATCGTTTGCCTGCTTTCATACTTTGTATATAATCGGAATCATGTAGTGTGGCTACATTGTGTCTGATTTCCCTCCCTCAACATCATGTTCATGGCATTCATCCATACTGATGTGGTTAACTGTGAATGGTTATTTATCATTGTTGTTTACTAGTCCAGTAGGTTAATATTTATCCATTTGGGAGTTCTGAGGTTGGAGCTGTTACGAATCGTGCTGCCATGGACATTCCCGTACATGTTCGGGGTGCCCATGTGCACATGCCTGTGCATGTTTGGGGGTGCCCATGCGCATGTGTAGGCACCCAGAAGAGAAATTGCTGGATCATGGGGGTGCCTGTGTTCAGGTGGGTGTCGCCAGAGAGTTTCCAAGCAATGTACACCCCATCAGCACATGTGAGAGTTTCTGTTTCCCCACATCCTTGTCAGCACTTGAGACTGCCTGTCTTCTACTTTAGCCATTCTCAGGGACTGTGGAGTGGTATCACATTGGGGTTTTCATTTGCATTTTTCTGAAGACTAATGAAGTTGAGTGCCTTTTTAATGTTTACACTGAGTAGCCCTCTTTTGTGAAGTGAATTTAAATCTTGCATGGCTGTGAACCCTTGGGAGCCCTTGATGCACACTGATTATTAGCTGCGTTCCAAAACAGCTGTGTGTGTGTGTGGCTTCCCCTGAGCCACCACAGTGCTCCACAGTCTTTTGGGAACCCCCCGCACTGGGCACGCACGACCCCGAACCAGGGTGCACAGCACAGCAGGTGGAGCAAGGCCGGGTTTCAGCTCCTGCTGCCCCCACAACCAGGAGCCCTTCACGCAGTGGACCACGTGTGCGGCCACACCTGACACGTCTGCCCACCCCTACATTGTGCAGAAGGCCCCACAGCGACCAGCTGGGCCACGCTCAGAGGAGACCAGAGAGAAAGGAGAGTTCGCACTTGCTGGGTGCCTCTGTGCTGAAGGAGAAAATGACGCAGGGGGGCCTGCTCAGTGGCTGCAAATGACTGAAGACCCCAGGAATCAGGTTCCTACTGGAGGCCCTCGAGGCCAAACCCAGGCAGGCAGATTTAGCTCAATACAGGCCAGGCTGTGAAAACTCCCCAGGGTCTGGGTTATTGGTGTGGCATGACACCGAGCACACAGTAGACACGGACTGTATACCTTTTGGATGACTGCTTAATAGAGCTATGCTGCAGCAAATGGTCTGGGCCTGGATGCTCCCTGGCGCTGTGGAGGGGCAAGGCCTGGCAGGTGACCATGGCAGAAGACGTCATAGGAAGAAGTCATGCTTTTGCTGCCGACTGCTCTGCGTGATATTAAAGACTCTCCTGGCCTCTAGACTCTGTGAAGCTATGAATTATCCATGCTGGCATTCAGCACAGGCAGGCTGATTTCAGTATTAGCTGAAGGAAAACCTAATTAGGAAGGCAAATTGATTTCCAAAAAAAGAATTGGATGATATGTTCCCAGGACTGTTAGAAATGGTTTTTTAATTGTCTGTTCTTTTGTATTATTCATGCAATTGATGCCTTCGTGAGCTAAGTTGGTCCTCAGTTTTCTCTCTGCTTCTCTCTCCCTCCTGCCAGGCTTAGCACCTTCTCCGTCCAGCCTCCTCAGGGCTGGGCTGGGCCTTTCCTCTGGGGGTAGCTGGGGGCCCATGAGGGAGCTGGAGACAGAAATGCTGGGGGGCAGCCCCAGGCACGGGGGTGAACAAGCAACCACAAAGAGCTGACTGCTGACCTTTTTGCATCCACCACTACCACCCAGGTAGCCAGGTCCCAGGGCAAGGGCATCTTCCTCTTCCGGAGACTGAAGGACATCATGGACTGGAGGAAGGTGAGCTCATCTGTCCCCCTTCCTCCCTGAATTCTCTGCCCTCACCAGGAGGAAGGGCCCCTCTTTCCCTCCCTGAAAGCTTGGAGGGCTGGCGGAGAAGTTCTGCGCACAAGTCTGCCCAAGAGTACTAGATACCTGGAACCAGATTGCCTGGGTTCAAACCCTGACCTTGCCACTTAGTAGCTGTGTAACCCTGGGCAAGTTACTTCACCAAGTAAATGAGGGCTATTAATAGTACCTGCTGAGAATGCACTGCGTTAACTGAAAACATTGCATTCTTTACCTGGACCTCGTACTCACCTGTCGGGGAGAGTTTAGCTAACTTCCACTAAGTCCTAGACTGAACCTGAGGTAGCTCCCTTCCTCCTCCTGCCCCTGTCATATCCCAGGACGCAGTGCAGTAGAAATCCTGGTTCTAATCCCGCTTCCACCACTCAGGAGCTGTGTGGTCTTGGGAAAATTGCTGAAGCACTCTGAACCTTGCGGATGATAATGGTGCAGGGTGGGCGAGAAAAATAGGCCGGACTCCTGCACAACCAGCACCTGCTGCACTAGCAGGCCCCCAGCAGGCCCCCAGCAGGTGCTCAGTAAATTAATCTCCTCTCTCCGCTTCCTTCCACGAAACGGTCAGGGCACTGCTGGGAAGAAGCTCACCAGCGTGGAGGCCCAGCAAGCCCGGGGCGCTGTCAATCCTTCCAGCAGCCACGTGAGTATATGTGGGGGCGGCCTGGGTCCCAAGGAGAGAAGGCCTGGCTGCCCCTGTCTTGAAAGAGCTTGGGATGGGAGGATGTCAAAAATCCCACCCTTGGACAGAAGCCCTGGGTTTCGGTGGCCCC